>JAVJIF010018769.1:0-65113 GCA_038442645.1 Agave tequilana | reverse complement strand
GGATATGATTTTTGGGCGAAGGAAGGGTGATGAAATCCCCACCTTATCTTGTTAATGGGTTATGCCCTTAAGATGAATTAGTGCAAGTGTACAGATAATAGATAAGAATCACTCAAAGCAGAAAATCAACCAAGAGATGAATCCTATTCTACATGCAATGCGTACGTACCTTGCTTCTCCAGCACTCTTCAACAGTAAATAAAAATAATTGAAAAGACACGTGCCTAATATGCAAACGTCTAATCAAATTTTATTTTAACAACCAATAATTACTGTTGAATTATTAGCAATTTACAGGTATATCACAGAACAAATCAGAATAGAGCAGAAAGCAGAATGTTTAACTTGAAGCACCCTGCAAAAAATTGGATCAGTAATTCACCACTGTTGCCGCGTTTCCGCGGCTCTGGCCGCGGATCCGCGGCAAAACAGTGGGTTTTTTGGTGCTCTGCCTTCGAGGGCAGAGGCACAGAATAGCAATATGTCCACTGCTGCTGCTATGTTTCTGTTTCCTGTTCTCCAAACCTGCAAACAGAAAAGAATAAAGAATTAGTTAAAAATAATTTTTTTGTTAGAGAATAACTTACCGTCCCTCCCCGGCAACGGCGCCAATTTGTTGACTGATTTTTCCTGCACACAAAATAAGGATATTAAATTTAGAAATAGTAGTGTGAGGTTCAGTTCTAATCCGCGGTAGCATGGCTATGCGGGTCGTGATTCTCAAGGAGGGACTGCGATAGAAGCGTTAAGCAAGTTAATCTCTAAAATTTATCTTTTTTAGTTAATTGTCACGATGGTATTTACAAAGAAACGTGGTATTTACAATGAGTTGTGGGAAAGAATATTGGAGAGATGTGGATTTAATCTACGAGAGAAAATAAAAGAAAAGAAAGGAAAAACTTACTCTTTATTTGCTTGCCGTTTGAACCGTTGCGATGATTTCCCTTTTCTTGGAAGGCGTACAAGCACGGCTTTGGGATCGTCCGCCTTCTTAATCTACTCTACGAAATAAAACAACAAGCTATGAAGACTTGTTCATCGCCATGGGCCGTCAAGGTTCCTTCTTTGGCTAGGTAGTCTCAAAGCGTCAAGTTCTCACGGTTTGCAAGACATCAGAGAAGGAAACAATATAGAAAACAAGATCAAAGAGAACAAGAACACAACATAAAATAGAAGAGATGAACAAATAAACATAACAAAAACAAACTTTGAATGGATTTCATTAACAATTGAAGAAGAGTGGCTTACACCGCTGTCACCTCAGTACAAGCATGGACTCTTTCCTCATGAAAGCCCTCCACTCTCAGAATTTACAAAAGATAAACAAAAAGAAAACCTAACCTAGAAGAAAGAGGAACCCTAAAAATCTGAACTTTGGCTCTTTGCTGGACGCGGACTGTGTACTCTCTGTGTTGCATCTGCAGGGATATTTATAGGTGTTGGAAGATGTAGAGTCCTAGTACAACTCTCCCAAAAAGATCTTATCTCCAGAAATTCAAATCTGTCCTGCAACTTCTTATCATGTTGATCGCCGAAATCAGCTTATCTACGGATTGAATTGGAAAGTTTGATCAACATAAGAGTTGTAGGTCTTCAAGTCTTCTTTCTGGAGCATCTTGAATCATCGGATTTTCATAACTGTAGCAAAAGTTATGATTAAACACTAAAATGTGTACAGTCTGAATCCGAATTCTTTGAATTTTTATCTTTGCACTCTCTTTGGCTTTTATCCTCATCCTGCAAGAGTTTAGGGTTGGGTAGAATTCTATCCTTCCCTCATCTTAATAAGCAACTTTAGCCCTTGCATAATTGCACTTGACAATTGATATTTGCACTTTTACTCTTGGGCTTCAAATATGGGCTTTTGGGCTCATTAGGCTTTATAATTATTCGAGGCCTGCACACAATAAATTACAAATTATTAATAAATGTGCAGAATTAAATGAATAAATATGAAATGTGGATGGTAAATATGATGATAAAAATGCACTTTTGACTACCAATCATTCAACAAGGAGTTTTGAAGCCTTTCACATGGTGATTCCAGAGCCGAGCTTCAAGATCATACATAGCACTCGTTGGAGTCAAGCTCGGTGAATCACGGAGTTTTGGATCGAGTCGGCTTGGAGACGGCGCTCTACAAGAAGATCTCGGTACCTAGTTTAGATTGTGTTTTAGATCCATGTGTAAAGATTAGATAGTTGATATGCTCAAGTTCACAACACACACACGTTTTATGTTTTGGATATGGTTTTTCGATTTTGGTTTAACTGATATTGATTTTCATGAATAGTTAAGATCAAAACATGTTTACTTTGTTTAAATGTATATTAGATATGTTCTATATACATACATGCTTCATATCCTAAATAAACTTAGTTTGACATACCTATTCATGTGTTTTAGGTTTTGTATTTTAACAAAACATATTTTTGGAATTAAAGTCAAAAACATGGATATGTATATGTTTCATGTATATTGGACTTATGTCCATATGCAACATGCCTAAATTTTAAGTATCATGTTTTTTTATTTAAATGAGTTTTGGAAAAATCGGATTTCCATTTGAAAAATCCAAGTTTGGAAAAATACGATTTTTGGTTTTCGGTAATTTTTCCTTAACACAAAAATGGTTTAAAATGTTTAAAATTTGTGTTGAAATTTTTCACACAAGTTTATATATCAATGCATTATAGAACTATTTTCTTGATTTTAGAAGATTTATGGGAATTTTTAGAATATTTTTAACAAGTTTTTCTGACTCAGAACCCAGCCTGCCAGGCTCTGGCAGTCGACCGGGCCGGTCGACCGGATCCAGAGTCGGTCGACCGGACCGGTCGACGACGTGCATGCTTGGTTTGCCACTTGGGCCAGTCGACGCGGTCGACCGACTGCAAGTCCCCAACTCTAGGGTTAGGGGCGGTCGACCGGACGGTCGACCGTTAGGCAAAGGGCGATCGATCGAGCGGTCGACCTGCCGGTCGACTGCTAGCTTCCAACGGTCACTTTTTTGATCGTTGGCGGTCGACCGGGCGGTCGACCGCCAGCCGCCAAGAGCAGAAATCTGCTCTAACGGCTAGTTTTTGGATTGGGGTTATAAATACACCATTGCTTTGTGTTTTCACCAAGATTTTTTAGAGCCAAAAATTCTATATTCTCCAGAGTTTTTACTTGCTTTCAAAAAGTGTTTTAAAGCTAAAAGATTTCATTTTTGTTTTGTTTTCAAGGGTTTTGAAAAATTCAAAGAAAACTAGTTTGGGATATTATTTTAGATCTTAATTTCTATCATTTACAAGAGGTTTCCCAAGTAGTTTTTCTTTGTTATTTGATTTTCAAAACACCTTGATTTTCACTTGAGCTATCATTCTATCCTCTCTATAGGATCACTTGTTTTGTGGAAAAAGGAATCTTTTGTGGTTGTTAGACCACCAAGTTGTAAACCCTTGATTTGGTTGTATCCCTCTTTGATAGAGGTTGATTAGGGTTGTGGTTTGCTCCCTCTTTGGTAGAGGTTGAGATTGTGGTGTACTCCCTCTTGGTGAGGTGGAGTTGGTGTTGGATTTGTATCCCTCTTCGGTAGAGGTGGATTGTGTTTGTATTGGTTTTGTGGAGTTGATACTCTGGTCTTCGGTAGACCATTTGTATTGCCTCGGTGGAGATTGTATTGGGTGAGAGAGGAGTTCGGTACTCCTAGTGGATTAGAAATCCTTCTCGGTGAAGGCGGGACGTAGAGCTCGGTGCTCGAACCTCGAAACACATCTTGTTGTTTGTATTTGATCCATTGACTCTTATCTCTCTCTCTCTCTCTCTCTCTTTATTTGTGTTATGCATTATTCATATCATTCATATCTTATATGCTTGTGTTGTGCCTTGGATTAATTCATATTGCTTATAACTATATATGCTTGGCTTGTGTTTGTGTGCCTCTGTGCCTAACCACGAGAGCTTCATATAGCGCCTCAACTCTTATTTAGAGGAATCAGAGGAGTTAGTCCAGAGCCCTTCACGGGAAATTCGGCTACACTCGTTGGTTGCACTAAGTGTTTGTAGCAAATTAGTTTTAATTTCCGCATTTAGTTCATTAGATTAGAGGTACACCTATTCACCCCCCTCTAGGTGTACTTACAGTACATGTTCTTCGATCAATCAAAACACAGTGCCAACGAAGCTAGATTTCACTGGACCTTATTGGTATTTGAATGCCAAACACATGAGTGGATTTTTTATAACTCTTAGTCCCAGTAAAAAAATCAAGAAATATATTAAAGCTTTATCAAAAAGATGCAGGAACAATGGTGAGTTGATTTTTATTTTTGCGATTACTGAATATTTGCATTTAATTTGATTAATATTGATATTGTTTTTCTATTGGCATTATAGAAAGAAAGGTTATAACAAAATTTTGAAATTAATTTCAATAAATTAATGAAAAAACATATTAAAATACGCAGATGTCCCAACAAGCAAACATGTATTTTTTTCTTTGACATATACCTAACATATTTTCTGCTTTTTAGAGTACAAAAATCTAATCTCATTTAATGATTTTCCTGTACAATTTTCAGTGTTGATTGCGCTGTATATGTATGCAAGTACATGAAAAGTATAGCATTTGGTAGTCCATCAGCCATTGATACTGTGAACGCATCCGATGTACAGAGACTAAGAAGCGAGCTTGCATACTTGTTACTGATTAGTCTACAATTATGCATTATTTTATCGCATTTTCCCACCGATTTATGAATAAATTGTCGGTCTAAACCGTGTTTTGGTCTCTATTGCAGGTAAATCAAGAGTTAAGGGCAAAGGAGTAATAGAGCTTAATTAAAACCCCTTTTAGGGTAATTAAATCCACATTACTTGGAGGCCAAGCAAGGGATCATCTAGAAGATACGTCGAACCTAGGCTCTTGCACACGTCAGACGAATATTCGGACGAAATTACCAGAAAAAGGATATACCAAGAAGACCCTGGAAGCCAGACGGATCCCCGCACCAAAACCAGGGAGTTAATGTTGGCCCAAAGGCCTATCACTCTAGTTTTGATGATGATCAACTCATGTAGTTATAGTACTAATGATCTTGTGTTTAATTAGTGACAGATTTATGATCAAGTTCTTAGTAGGTGTGTAGCTTCAACAAAGGATTTAAAGTCAAGTTTTGGAGCTAGAATGGTTTGATTCACGAGCCTATGCATCAAGACCACATCAAGTACTCAAGAGGAGTTTTAGCTCGTTGGATCGTGTTTGGACCAAGTCAAGAAGATGAGAAGACTTCAAGTGAAGACTTCAAGAAGAAGACTTGTGTCTAGGTTTGTTTTTATAAGATTTTATTTTTAGTTAAAATGTAAAGGATAGAATAGTTGGTGGATTGCTCAAGTATACCATATACACACACTCTTGATTTAGATGAGTTTTTCATAAACGAATTTTATTTTGGAAAAATACAAAAGAGTTTTCTTTTAGAAAAATACGGGTTTGGTTTTTGGTATTCAAAGTTTACATGTATTTAACCAAAACCGTATTTAGTGCTTAAATGTCAAAAACATAGATATTTCACCATGTATGTCTAGTGGATCATATCCATACACCCTATGCTTTAAAAGAGTTTAAAATATCTTGTTTTTGTATTTGGAGAAGTTTGGAAAAATAAGTTTTGGAAAAACTAATTTTGGAAAAATACAGTTTTCGTTTTTAGCCAAAATTTCTAAGTTACAAAAATAGTTCAAATTGTTTGTAATAATATGTCTTGATTTTTCTCAAGCATGTTTGATTATCAAAGTATAATGTTAAAACTATTTTGTAGATTTTCATGATTTTATGGGATTTTATTTGAGCCAAAATGATCAAGTTTTTTATCACACAAATTCCTATTCTGCTTCTGCCGGTCGACCGGACCGGTCGACAGAGTGATTAGACTAAGAAGGTGTACTAATTATGTGTATAGAAATGTATTTGATGTACCCTTTCTTGTCTCCGCTATAGCATAGGGCTATACCGAGTCGATTCTCAGGGAGAGCTCGCGATGGAAGTTTTAACGTGTGGTAGTGAAGTGAACAAATGAGTATTTTCTCTTGCTTATAAACTTAGTGAATCAAATGTAAAAGAAACTAAAAGAAAGGATGGCTATGTTCATGGTGGAAATCGTTGGAAAAGAAATCAAGAAGTGGATGTGGTATTCACAAGAAAAGAAAAGAAAACTTAAAGAAAGCAATCCATGACTAGCTTACCTTGCTAGCTTGCCAAGACTTACTAGACTCCTTGATAGCGAATGCTTGCCTAATGTTGTCACTCCATTAGCGTAGGATTTGTCTCGCGTGTTGACCTAATTACTTTCTCACTTGCAAGATGGTGGTTTAACCATCGGAGAAGAGAAGATCATACAACTTGCAAGATGAACAAAGCAATCACCCATGAGTTAGTGAAGTAGCAAGACTAGTGGTAACCTAGTACATGGAGAAGAAATTAGCTAAAAGCCATTAAAGAACTAAAACAAAGCTTGAAGTAAATTGCAAGAAGTAAACAAAGCAAGTAATAAAGCAAGTAAACTAGAATCAAGCTCAAGTAGAGAAGTAGAGAATGGATCAATCCTTGTATAGCTCCAAGTGTCACTTCTTGATGATACAAGCTCTCTCTCTCTTACAACTCTCTCTTGCAATGAAATCTAGGGAGGAGAAGATCATAGAGAGCTACAAACCCTAAACAAAACTAGCAAAATTACAAAACTTTGAACTAATCTCTCTCTCTTCTCTGATCAGTCCTTGCTCGCAGGTGAAGGTGCACTATTTATAGCAGAAATGAGAAGCTTCAAGAGCCAAGGTTGTTGCCACGAAATCCGGGATCTCAACGGCCTAGATCTGCCGCGGATTGCCGCGGGTTCGCCGCGAGATCTGGGCCGTTGAGCCCGATTTTCTGGTGAGATCTTCTTGTTAGGTTGTTAGCCACGTGGACTACTTGGATTCTCCAATTGGCGCGCGGATCTCTCTAGATCTGGATTTGAAATTGGCTTTATCTTAATTATGGATTAATCACTTAATTAGTGTTAATTAAGTGATTATTTGGATATCTCTCCATTAAGTGTGTACCTGCAAATATGTAGAGAAGAGGAGTAAAAATCACATATTTATTTGTAATATGCATGGGGATTATGATGTAAAATATGCAATATTGTGTACTAATCACCCCCCACACTTATTCTTTTGCTCGTCCCGAGCAAAACTAAGAAAAAGAAAGAAAAATCTAAACTACCAATTTATTGCACCACTTTCGCAGGTGACGCGATTGCACTGAGCATGTGCAACAAGCCGTTAAACCTCTAGGTTACCCTAGAGGAGGAGTGTTGTCTCCTGAGGGTTTTCAGCGGATTACACCCACAAAATCCATAAAGAAAGAAGACAAATGTTAGTATTTTGAAAAACGCATTTTGAATAAGAGACATGTTTTCGAACTATTTTCGCAAAAATATAAGTGATCCTAGGTCATAAGTCCACCTATAATTATTCTTCCTTAAACTTAGTATCCATGCAAGATCTTGTTTTTAATTAAGGTAAGAATTCAAAATTGGATTGAATACTTTATCTTTCATAAAACCTAGATAGTATGCACACCGTGTAAGTGAAGATTTCTGGGATTTCAACTCCAACCATTAAGCCATTTATTTATATATATTTATTTTTCTCTTTTTTTTTTTTTTTTTCTTCTTCCCTTAGTTTTCTTAGGCTTTCTAGTTCACCATGTAGCGAGCCTATAACGATGACTCCCAAACCAGATGGTTCTAGGGCACCAAATGAGAAAAACATCCCTCGGGTTAAAGGACTCGAGTGAAAAAGGCCACAAAACTAAAGGGGATTATTTATAATCACCGTTAGGCGTGAATAATCATGCTTCTTGAGGCACAATTATCCAGCTTAATAAGTGAGATCACCGTTAGGCGTGAGTAACCATGCTTCTTGAGGCATAGTTATCCAGCTTAATAAGTGATCTTTTATTTATAATTTTTTTTCTTTTTTTTTATTTTTATATATATGGCATTTTGGTCTTTGTTTCCATCCCAAGAAATGTGTAAGTGTGAAGTGCATATTATCTAAGGCAAAAAATTCAAGATAAGAATATCTCCCCAATTTTTCTTACTTATCCTATAATTTCAAACAAGATCTATTATTTTAACTAGGTTAAGATGTCATAATTAAGGCTTTCTTAATTTCTAAGATACATCTTAATTTTCTTAAAAATAGATCAAAACTTTGTCTCTTATTTCAAAAAGTTTTTATTTTTATTTTATTATTTTTTTTATTATTTCTAAAGAAATGTAAAAGAATCTAAAGAAATGTAAAAGAAAGAAAGGAAATGTAAAAGAAAGAAAATCTAAAAACTCTATGTTAGTAAACCCTCCCCCACACTTATTTCATGCATTGTCCTCAATGCATAATGATATATGTATGCATGAAACAAAATGGAAAGGGAAGGAACAAATTACCTTAAGGTGGTGGTTCCGGTGGTGGTCGGATTGGTCCACGAAACATGGCCCAATCAACGTTTCTTTGGGTTTTGAGGAACCCACCAGAAATCTCAGAAATATGACCCACTAAAATGATGTATGCATGTGTTATTTTAATTATGTACATGACCCCATCTAATTTTAAGATTTTCCTAATAATTTCAGAGTCAAATTTATCAAGATCCTTGTCCAAAAATGGTGCATGAAATGATATAACAGTTGACTTGGATTCTGGAAGGACAGGAATGAATACTGACTCAGAAATGTAACTTAAGTCAAGTGACGGTTCAGGAGTCGAAGTGAGTTCAGAAATATGGTCCAAGTCAAGAAATGGAAACTCAAGTCCACAATCATTCTCCAACAATGGGATGTGACCTAATATGGGTGATATCTCTTTACTTCCAATTTTAAGAAATTCTAGCTCACCATACAATTCTTCAAAACTTAAATCAACATCTTCCACTAGAATTGTATGATCAGTTTCAGAAGTAAAGAGATTGAGAAAATCAAGGTCACATTTCTCATTGAGTTCAATTCCACAAGATGGAGAACTTGCCAAAATGTCAATGGAATCTTCAGAAGTGTAAAATTGGGCAAGTGCAATATGATCCTCAAAGATGGGTGATTCAACTTCATTGTGAATTGGGAAAGGATCCAAGGTTGACTCCGGGAAAAGATTGATGTGAGGTAAAGATACCGGAGTCATTATGGAATAAGGAAAAAGAATTGAATCACTGAGTTTGGGTTCAAGATCACATTCCTCATGTAGTTCAATAAAATGTGGAGAACTTGCCAATTTATCAATGGAATTTTCAGAAGTGTAGAATTGGTCAAGTTCAATGTGATCATCAAAAAGATGGGTGATTCAATTTCACAATGGATAGGAAATGGATCCAATTCTGACTTGGAAAATGGATTGAAATCAGGTAAGGTTATGGAAGTCATGATTGAATCAGGAAGTAGATTGGAATCATCAAATGAAAGTTCAGGATCAAATTCATGTTCCAGTTCAATTTTAGAAAAAGGAAAACTTGCCAATATATCAATTGGATTTTCAGAAGTGTGGACAAGTTCAGGTGAATGTGCTGAAATTGAATCTGAACTTCCAAGACTACATGACTCTTTGGTTTTAACAGAGTGGCTAGTGACCTTAGAAATAGGATGAGAATGAAGAGTTTGGATCAGCAAATCTAAGTCACGGGCACGAGCATTTTGAGCATGGGTCATGTCTTCAAGCATCTTTTCAAAATTGATGACTTCATTATTTGGATGAAAAGATGAAGTGTTGTCTTGGAAGTGATGGTGAAATTGTGAGTCAAAAGTGTGTGATGATGGAAAAGTGGACTCACACAAGAAATCATTACTCGGTTCCATGACAAATGGTTGTTCATTAGGAAAAGGTGGAACTGAGTAAGATTCTTGAAAATACAGTGGAATTGGAGAGGGAAATAATTCAGGAAGTGTTTGCTCAGCTCTCTGTAAGTTAGCTTCTAAACTCCTTAGTAACTCAGATTTTTCTTCAAATGGTTCAGAAAAAGGAGTGTATGACGTGGACTCGGGAAATGAATATTGTGGACAAGGTGAATATGATGGACAAGGATTTTGAAAATTTGACTCGGGGTAAGTTAATCCCCAATGACTCGATGAAGAGTTGAAATTATTTTGGACATTATAATCATTAGATGGGGTGTATGGGTCGTATTGATTCGGATAAGGCCAACCCGGTGTATGTGGTTGGTGCATATTATAAAACACCGGGTTGGAATTATCCGAATATGGAGTGTGTGTGACATATGGATGGAAAGAATTGTAATTGTAAGCCATATCACACAATCACAAACAAAAATCAAACAAACAAACAAACAAAAGAAAGAAAGAAAATTCTAACCTGAGTTAGGGTAGACTTAGACCTAGACGACTCCTAACAAATAGACCGTCCACGGGAGGTTTAGTGCAGACTCTAACCACAAGCTAATCAGCCAGGGAGGGTAAGGTTGGTGGGAGGTTTTCCGTCCGGAGACGTTCCTTAATTAAGTAACCAGCAACCTTCGGGCTTTCGGCCCTCAACCCCTTTCCTAGACACCGATTTTGCAAGAGTTAAATTCCAACACTTTTCCCCCTTAGGAAAATCTCCTAATTGAGTCCGAGATGTCCCTAGGGCCAACGTTTACTTTTTTATTAAATTAGGCTTGGGTTAGTGAGTGCTTGGGTAAATGGTTTTCGGGCTAAGGAAAGGGTAATGACCTCCCCCACCTTATCTTATTTACGGGTTATGCCCTTAAATTTGAATTGTGCAAGTGTACAAGAAATATAGCTAGGATACACTCAAAGCATGAAAATCAAGCAAGGAGTTTGTCCTAGTCTAAATGCAATGCAAACACGTACCTTACCTCCAGCACTCTTCAACAGTAAAAGTAAAGAATTGAAGAGACACGTGCCTAAAATGCAAGTGTCTAAACAATTTTTAACAATTCAACTAACTTTTTACTATTTTTTAATTTAGCAGGTATATGGTGAAAAATACAGGAATTTCAAGTATAGCAGCAGATGTGTTTTGCAGATCTGAAGCCCCTGCAGAAATTTTGTTAGGAGTGAACTCCTCTGTGCCGCGTTTCCACGGCAAATCTTGTGGATCCGCGGCACTTTGGAGGGATCCTGGGCTCTGCTTTCTTGAGCAGAGGCCCAGGTCCACTTATATGTTACTGTAATGAATAGTTTCCTGTTTTCTTCTCCTGTAACCTGCAACAGAGAAGAAGGATCGTTTAGTACTTCACTTTAAACCAAAAAGAACGTCGCTCTCCCCGGCAATGGCGCCATTTTGATTAGACTAAGAAAGTGTACTAATTATGTGTATAGAAATGTATTTGATGTACCCTTTCTTGTCTCCGCTATAGCATAGGGCTATACCGAGTCGATTCTAAGGGAGAGCTCGCGATGGAAGCTTTAACGTGTGGTAGTGAAGTGAACAAACGAGTATTCTTCTCTTGCTTATAAACTTAGTGAATCAAATGTAAAAGAAACTAAAAGAAAGGATGGCTATGTTCATGGTGGAAATCGTTGGAAAAGAAATCAAGAAGTGGATGTGGTATTCACAAGAAAAGGAAAGAAAACTTAAAGAAAGCAATCCATGACTAGCTTACCTTGCTAGCTTGCCAAGACTTACTAGACTCCTTGATAGCGAATGCTTGCCTAATGTTGTCACTCCATTAGCGTAGGATTTGTCTCGCGTGTTGACCTAATTACTTTCTCACTTGCAAGATGGTGGTTTAACTATCGGAGAAGAGAAGATCATACAACTTGCAAGATGAACAAAGCAATCACCCATGAGTTAGTGAAGTAGCAAGACTAGTGGTAACCTAGTACATGGAGAAGAAATTAGCTAAAAGCCATTAAAGAACTAAAACAAAGCTTGAAGTAAATTGCAAGAAGTAAACAAAGCAAGTAATAAAGCAAGTAAACTAGAATCAAGCTCAAGTAGAGAAGTAGAGAATGGATCAATCCTTGTATAGCTCCAAGTGTCACTTCTTGATGATACAAGCTCTCTCTCTCTTACAACTCTCTCTTGCAATGAAATCTAGGGAGGAGAAGATCATAGAGAGCTACAAACCCTAAACAAAACCTAGCAAAATTACAAAACTTTGAACTAATCTCTCTCTCTTCTCTGATCAGTCCTTGCTCGCAGGTGAAGGTGCACTATTTATAGCAGAAATGAGAAGCTTCAAGAGCCAAGGTTGTTGCCACGAAATCCGGGATCTCAACGGCCTAGATCTGCCGCGGATTGCCGCGGGATCGCCGCGAGATCTGGGCCGTTGAGCCCAGATTTTCTGGTGAGATCTTCTTGTTAGGTTGTTAGCCACGTGGACTACTTGGATTCTCCAATTGGCGAGCGGATCTCTCTAGATCTGGATTTGAATTTGGCTTTATCTTAATCATGGATTAATCACTTAATTAGTGTTAATTAAGTGATTATTTGGATATCTCTCCATTAAGTGTGTACCTGCAAATATGTAGAGAAGAGGAGTAAAAATCACATATTTATTTGTAATATGCATGGGGATTATGATGTAAAATATGCAATATTGTGTACTAATCACAGAGCTTGAAGTCGGTCGACCGGGACGGTCGACCGATGTGCACAGAACGCACACGCCAGTCTGGCTGGAGGGCCGGTCGACCGACCCGGTCAACCGCCAGAGAGCTTTTGCTCTCTGGAAAGCCCCAGTCGACCGGGCCGGTCGACCGGACAGAGAGTCTGATCTCTGTATCCAGGCCACGGTCGACCGGCCGGTCGATCGCTGGCTCAACGGTCAGAATTCTAACCGTTGGCCGGTCGACCGGGCGGTCGACCGACAGGCCAACCTGGCTCCCAACGGTTAGTTTTTCTAGCCCTATAAATTTGGGTTTTTGGGGGCTGTTTTCTCTAAGATTTTTAAGTGAGTTTTGAGCTAGTTTTTTCAACTCCATTAAGAAGTTTTCTTCACTTGTTTGAGAGCAAATATTTCCTATTAAAAGGGGAGTTTATCAAGAGTGTTTTGAAAGTGATTTTCTTGAGTTTTCCTCCACCACTTCCATCCTTGTTTTTCTCACAAACACTTGAGAAACCCATTGACATATTCATCCTATAAGAGTGTTCTTGTGAGATTGTTTTTAGGTGATCAAAGTGTTGTGATCACCAAAGACTTCTTTCTTGTACTTTGAGGAGGCAGACTTGCGGGTTCGCGGTGTTTCGAGCTCGTGTGTGAACTCCCTGTTTGAGGTGCAGCCTCCGCGAGCTTGTGGGCTTGCGGTGTGTACGGGACTAGAGAGTTCAAGGAGTTCAAGTGTGAACTCGCCTTGTAGGTGTTGCGGCACCGAGTGGTCCGGTGGGATCGATTATAGTGGAAATCCTTCAAGTGTGAAGGCGGGGACGTAGATCAAGGATGCTCGAACCTCGAAACAAATCCCCCGTTTTGCGATTGCTCTCTTTATATGTTTGTCTTTATATCTTGCATGCTTCTATTGCTTTCATCTTTAATTGCTAGATATATATTTATGCTCACATTGTTATATGCTTGGGGATTATTTGCTAACACTAGTATTCAACCAAGAGAGCCAACGCGGCACCTCAACTCTTATTTAGATGAAGCTTGAGGAGTTAGACTAGGGCCCTTCACGGGGAATTCGGCTACACTCTTGTGTTAAACTTGGTGTTTTGTTTAATAAGTTTTTAATTTCGCATTTAGTGACTATTAGATTAGCCATCACCTATTCACCCCCCTCTAGGTGATTTACAATTGGTATCAGAGCCAAGTGCTCTTGATTTGGGTCTAACAACCTAGAGTTAAAGATCCTCATTTTTAGGCTAATCACAATATTTGTACACACACCATGGACTTCATGACACCTCCCACTTTTGACATTCTTAACATCCAAACTTGGAAGGTTAAGATGTCCTTATACCTCAAAGCCCTAGGCATTCATGTTTATTTTGCCACTACTAAAGATTCATATTGTTTAAATGGCAAAAATATTGAGGCTAATGCAAAAGCCCTACATGCTTTAAGATCTACCCTAAATGATGATTATTTATCTAGGGTTGCTAATCTTGATTCGGATTTTGTAGTGTGGAACTCATTGATCTCCCTTGACGAAAAAGAACAATATTATGCGGGGAGCGACTCAGATGTTGAAAGTGACGCTTCCAACGTGTGCTTCATGGTCCAAGGGGATAACCCCCTTGAGGTAACTACCGAATCCGAGGTAGATGAAGATAATGATATGTCATATGATGAACTTGCATCTTTTTGTCAACAATTCTTAGAAAAATATGACATACTTAAAAAGGATAATAAGAAAATGAAAAACAAATTTGATGCCATGTTAAATGAAAAAGATTCTTTGGAAGAAAAATTTGAAAATGTTTTAAAAGAAAATGATTCTTTTAGAAATAAAGTTGCATGCATTGAAAAAGAAAATGACACTTTGAAAAATGAAAATGTTTCCTTGATGTCTAAATTAAATGATCTTTGTGAAGGAAACACTAATTTGAAAAATAAAATTATTTTGGTGGAAAAACAAAAAGAAGTTGCTTTGCATGAAAACACTTCTTTGAAAAGAAAAATTGTTGAAAAAGAAAAAGAAAATGTTTCTAAAAGGAAAAAGAAAAATGATTCTCATTCTCATCATGCTTTACATGCCACTACTAATGAGATGAAATTTTTGAAAAATAAAATAAATTGTTTGAGCTCAACTTTGAGCACATGTGCATTTAATCATAAGAAATTTGAAACCTTGTTTTCAAAGAAACAAGTTCCACATGTTCATGCACATCATCCTCATCATGCATATGCACATTTTGCACACCACGATCACACTCATACACATATGCATCCTAAGGTGTACAAATGTACACATTGTGGCCGCAAAGGCCATTTAGCAAAGTTTTGTTATGATAAGATAAATACTTTAAATTTTGCTAATATCAAAAATGTTTGGGTTCCTTACAAAGCTAACCCCCAAGGACCCAAAAGAAAATGGGTAACAAAATCCCCACCTTGTGTTTTTGATGTAGGTGCGGGCTCTCACAAAACGTGAGAGAGATGGTGTCTTGATGGTGGATGCACATGGACTCGATGGACACATATTGATGCATCGCTATCAAGGAGGGTTGGTGGGACAACCACCATGTTTTGGAGATTTGGAGCATAGTTCCTTAGTTTGGTAACTATTTCTAAAACTCCTAGTTTATTTACATGCCATTTCATATGTGATATTTTAGCATGTTCATGTTTTGTGCGTTTTTGTGTTTCATGTGGTAAATAACTTGTTTAAATGTAATTTTTATCAAAACTTGGATTTATACGTGTACAAATAGTGAGCAACAAATTGATTCATATATATTTGCACTTCGTTGTTCATTTGTACTCACTATATGCACATGTGTAGGCTAGTTTTGATGATTCTCTCATTTATACTTGTTTTGCCTATTTCATGTTTTACTTCATGTATATATATTTTGTATTCAAATCTAATAAATATAGATGTATACCCGTGAGCCTCTTGCCTTCATGCAAATTATATCATAGACTCTTTTATGTTTGGGATATGTATGCATATTGTTAGGATTGAATAAAAACATACATATACCTAGAAGTTTGTTTTTAAGATGAAAATTGGATTTTTTTTGGTTTTTATCTTTATATGAAAAATGAATTTTCATGATTTGTTTGATAAAAATAAGATTCATGATCATTTTGAGCTTCATTGAATAATTTCATGGAAAATGCTAATTACATGATTCTTGTACACTCACACTTTATTTGTTTATTCATGACTTTGTTTCATGATTATTTTTGAGCCTTATAGATTTCGAGTATCACTTCTTGTGTATTTAGTATGTTTCATGATAGACATATATTTTGATTTTATGTTTTTGAAGGATCTTTAACTAGTTTTTCAAAACTTAATTTAACTAGTTATTTATTCTTCAATTTTGGTCGCTTATGAGTTATATACATGATTTACATTGTTATTTTCAATTGGTATCTCAATTGATATTTTTGTATATACTCATATTTTGTTTCCTATATATGTATGCTTCATAATTCAAATAATATCAATTTCTATTGGTATTCTCTTTTCATACATATATATGAGTTATTTGTGCTTGAGTTAAAATCGATTTGCATACTTAACGCACAAAGTTTGTTTATGATAAGCTTAATTCAAATCTTGTTTTTCAAATTAATTTTTCAATTGATGTTTTAATAAGCTTATGCATTATTTTTAAAATTGGTATCAAAATTAAAAATTTGTAATGATTATTTACAATTGATATCTTAAAATTTAATTGTTTACAAATGGTACAATTAAAAAAATTGTGTTTAATTGATATCTTAAAATATAATTTTCTAAGATATCTCAAAATTTGTTTTATTGAGAAAATTTAAAATTTTGTTTTAATAAGACATATTAAAAATGTTTTGATTTGTATTGCCTATATGCAAGGAGAGCTTAATATCTCTTCTACATATATATTCATGTTGAGTGTATCTTATATTGAGGAGCTTGACAACTCTTCTTTATGCGGTACACGTGTGTAGGGGGATCTTCACATCTCCTCTTATGCATTGCATATTATGCGTTATGTGAATTAGGGCTTGTCATCCCTCTTTCATGTAATGTATATATGTAGGGAAGTTAACTTAGCGTCTTCCTCTTCATGAATATATATCGCATAAATCTCTTTATTGGTTGATTTGATTTCACCTCTTTGTTGATTTTTATTTTTGACACAAAGAGGGAGAACATTGTTTTGTTTTTACTTTAACCCCTTTGTTGATGATTGACAAAAAGAGGGATAAGTATTTGAGAAGTATTTGGTATATATGCATGTTTTCCTTGCTTTATTTATAAAGGGGGAGAAGGATTTATGTTTATGCATATATGTTTTGTTTTGCAAATAAGAGAAAAAGAATTTGTTGCGTTTTATGCTTGATTGGCATGTTTATCTCCTTATATTTGCATACATGATTATGAGCATTCATTGCATATTTATTTATTTATTGTGATGCATGAGTTAAGGGGGAGCTTCCTTGAAGCTTTATTTTAATCCATGCATATATAACTCCATGAGTTTTGTCATCATCAAAAAGGGGGAGATTGTTGGCCCAAAGTCCTATCACTCTAGTTTTGATAATGATCAACTCATGTAGTTATAGTACTAATGATCATGTGTTTAATTAGTGACAGATTCATGATCAAGATCTTAGTAGGTGTGTAGCTTCAACAAAGGATTTAAAGTCAAGTTTTGGAGCTAGCACGGTTTGATTCACGAGCCTATGCATCAAGACCACATCAAGTACTCAAGAGGAGTCTAGCTCATTGGATCGTGTTTGGACCAAGTCAAGAAGATGAGAAGACTTCAAGTGAAGACTTCAAGAAGAAGACTTGTGTCTAGGTTTGTTTTTATAAGATTTTGTTTTTAGTTAAAATGTAAAGGATAGAATAGTTGGTGGATTGCTCAAGTATACCATACACACACACTCTTGATTTAGATGAGTTTTTCATAAAAGAATTTTATTTTGAAAAAATACAAAAGAGTTTTCTTTTAGAAAAATACCGGTTTGGTTTTTGGTATTCAAAGTTTACATGTATTTAACCAAAACCGTATTTAGTGCTTAAATGTCAAAAACATAGATATTTCATCATGTATGTGTAGTGGATCATATCCATACACCCTATGCTTTAAAAGAGTTTAAAATATCTTGTTTTTGTATTTGGAGAAGTTTGGAAAAATAAGTTTTGGAAAAATCAATTTTGGAAAAATACAGTTTTCGTTTTTAGCCAAAATTTCCAAGTTACAAAAATAGTTCAAATTGTTTGTAACATGTCTTGATTTTGCTCAAGCATGTTTGATTATCAAAGTATAATGTTAAAACTATTTTTGTAGATTTTCATGATTTTATGGGATTTTATTTGAGCCAAAATGACCAAGTTTTTTATCCCAGAAATTCCTGTTCTGGCTTCTGCCGGTCGACCGGACCGGTCGACCGAGCTTGAAGTCGGTCGACCGGGACGGTCGACCGATGTGCACAGAACGTGCACGCCAGTCTGGCTAGAGGGCCGGTCGACCGGACAGAGAGTTTGCTCTCTGTATCCAGGCCACGGTCGACCGGCCCAGGCCAACCTGGCTCCAAACGGCTAGTTTTTCTAGCCCTATAAATTTTGGTTTTTGGGGCCTATTTTCTCTAAGATTTTTAAGTGGGTTTTGAGCTAGTTTTTCCAACTCCATTAAGAAGTTTTCTCCACTTATTTGAGAGCAAATATTTCCAATCAAAAGGGGAGTTTATCAAGAGTGTTTTGAAAGTGATTTTCTTGAGTTTTCCTCCACCACTTCCATCCTTGTTATTCTCACAAACACTTGAGCAACCCATTGACATATTCATCCTATAGGAGTGTTCTTGTGAGATTGTTTTTAGGTGATCAAAGTGTTGTGATCACCAAAGACTTCTTTCTTGTCTTTGAGGAGGCGGACTTGCGGGTTCGCGGTGTTTCGAGTTCGTGTGTGAAATCCGTGTTTGAGGTGCGGCCTCCACGAGCTTGTGGACTTGCGGTGTGTACGGGACTAGAGAGTCCAAGGAGTTCAAGTGTGAACTCGCCTTGTAGGTGTTGCGGCACCGAGTGATCCGATGGGATCGATTATAGTGGAAATCCTTCAAGTGTGAAGGCGGGGACGTAGAGCAAGGGTGCTCGAACCTTGAAACAAATCCCCCGTGTTTGCGATTGCTCTCTCTATCTCTTTGTCTTTATATCTTGCATACTTCTATTGCTTTCATCTTTAATTGCTAGATATATATTTGTGCTCACATTGTTATGTGCTTGGGGATTATTTGCTAACACTAGTATTCAACCAAGAGAGCCAACGCGGCACTTCAACTCTTATTTAGAGGAATCTTGAGGAGTTAGACTAGAGCCCTTCACGGAAAATTCGGCTACACTCTTGTGTTAAACTTGGTGTTTAATTTAATAAGTTTTTAATTCTGCATTTAGTGACTATTAGATTAGCCATCACCTATTCACCCCCCTCTAGGTGTTTTACAGTTAACTCCCTGGTTTGGCCGCGGATCGCGGCAAAGGCCGCGGATCCGCGGCCCAATTGTGGGGCCACGCGTCGAGTTTCGACGCGTGGCCCCATTTTTTTCTTCCAGAGATTTCCTATGCCTATATAAACCCCTGCATAGGGCCAAAGCGCGAGCAGTTTTCATTTTTAGGAGTAGTTTCTGATTTTTTTCTATGTTTTAGTGTAGTGTAGGAAGGTGTTCTTCATTTCATTTCTCTTGTATTTTCTTTTCTTTTTAGATCTTGTAATAGGGTTGAGAGATTCAGAGAGAGATAGAGAGGGATTGATGTAATAGATGGTGACAATCTATATAAAGGTGTCTCCTTTCTTCTCTAATGTAATCTTCTCCATCTTTTGCATGATGCTTGGTTAGATTTTCTTCTCATGATGACTAACTACTAACCACTAACTAGCTAATCACTTACTTGATAATCCACATGAATCTAGCAGCCTCACAATGCCTTGCTCTTGCAAGAGCCATTGATGGCTCATGATGATGGGTTCTAACATCTAACTTGCTAACTTGCTAACCAAGCTAACTCTTTCTTATTTCATGCTTACTTCTAATGGTTTTGATGATCTAATGTTTGTATTAGCTTGCTCTTGATGCAAGTTTGAATGTGAAGAACCATCTTATTTGCCATGCTTTGTATCGTCTCTTTAAGCCAAGGATTAGTGATGGCCAAGGATCCATGTGAGGCAACTATCACTAAGAGGTTAGCATGATAGTGGAGTAACTAGTAGTTAGAAACCATGAGACTTCTTTCATAGTTTCCTTCTCGCTTTTACTTTGTTTCAAGAATCATTTCCAAAAACTTTTTATCATTTTCCCATTGTTGTTTTCACCACCTTCTTTGTTCAACTTGTTTCATCTTCTTTTCTATTTTGTTTTCCAAACCACTTCTCTTTTGTTTTCTTCGCCGTTTTCATCGTTCCCCTCACCTACCACATGCTTGTTTTCCTTTCCTTTCCTTTTCTTTTCTTTCCTTTTCTAATTCTTTTAACAAAGAAGAACTATTAACATAAAACGTGAATAAAAACTGTTAATGGTTCTATCGCCTCCCGTCCCTGTGGATTCGACCGTTGAGCCAATGCTATAACGGAAGTATTGAGGGAACATTAGCACATATACACTTTTACATTGATTTCATAATACACGCGTTTTTGAGTGCTAGTTCCACCCCGATCAAGTTTTTAGCGCCGTTGCCAGGGAACGGGAATGGTTTTGATTTCACTTTTTTGTTAACATTGTATTCTCTGTTTTGGTGTGCAGGAGATTCTTTACAGGATCTTAACATTGCAGAATAAAAACTAGCTTTTAGCTCCCTGCTCTTGAAAGCAGGGTCCCAGCTTCTAAAGAACCGCCACGCAAACGCGACTTTTGCCGCGAAAATGCGGCCAAGTTGTAATCATTGTGTATCTTGTTGTGCTGGAATGTGTTCATTGTAATAGCTAGTGGATCTGTATTATTACTTTCCTGCTTTGATTGCCTACACACCATAATAAACTAAAGAACTAAAATACGGTATTTGGACGCTTTTAAAACGGTTTAGACATTTGCATTTAGGCACGTGTCAATTCAATTCCAATATACTGTATTTTGTTCTGTTGTTGTGATCTGGATTGAGGTGTATATATGGCATTGCATATAGCATAGGACAAACACGTGGGTGATTTATCGCTTTGTGTTATATTCTTGTCTATATTGCACAATTGCACGAATTGAACTTAAGGGCAAAACCCAAACAAGATAAGGTGGGATTTCATCACCCTTCCTTAGCCCAAAAACCACCTCCCCATTCACACAACCCAAGCCCTAATAAAATTTGATAGACGTTGGCCCCTAGAGACATTTCAGACTCATTAAGAGATTGACCGAGGGTGGAACTTGTTTTGGATTTACTCTTGTGAAATCGGTGTCTAAGGTTGGGGATTAAGAGGTTACGCCTCGAAGATACCGTGGTTTGACATAATTAAGGCCTGTTGCTTACGCACGGATACCTCCCACCGTATTTTGCCCCTACCTGGCCGATTAGCTTGTGGTCAGATTCAAGCAACAACCTCCCCCGGGTAATCGACCAGTTAGGAGTCGTCTAGGTCTAGGTCAACCCTACTATACGCTTGGTTTTGATTTTTTCTTTTCTTTTTGTTTGTTTGATTTTTCTTTTTTGTTTGTGATTGTTTGTGAAATGGAATTCAACAATAACAATTCTTTCAATCCGAATATGAATCCATATTTCATGCCGACCCCATTCGATTCAGATAATTTCAACCCGGCTTTTTACAATATGCACCAACCAAATACACCGGGTTGAACTTATCCGAATCAATACAACCCATACCCACATTCTTATGACTATAATTTTCAAAATAATTGCAACTCGTCACAGAGTCAATGGGGATTTACCTCCCCCGAGTTTAATTTTCAACCTCCTTGTCCCCCATGTCCACCTTGTCCACAATTTACACAATATTCCTTCCCCGATTTCGCTTCCTATACTCCTTTTTCTGGACCTCCCATTGAAGAAAAATCTGAATTAAGAAAGAGTATAGAAGCCAATTTATAAGAGGTCGAGCGACTACTTCAGAAAAGGAGGGCCTCTCCAATTTCACAGTATTTTCAAGAGTCTTACTCAGTTCCACCTCCTTATAATGAATAACCATCTGCCTGGGGAACGAGTAAGGAATTCTTGCGTGAGTCCGAACAACAATCAAATCTGATGGACTCACGATTTCACCATAATTTCCAAAACAAATCATCATCTTTTCAGGCCCAGTCGCAACAAAATGATGAACCAATTAATTATGAAAAGATGCTTGAAATCATGACTCAAGCTCAAATTGCTCATAATCATGACATAGATATGATGGTCAAAACTCTCCGTTCTCATCCTTTGACCATTTCTGATGTCACTAAACATTATGTTAGAGCCAAATATCATGTTGTTTTGGAAATCAAGATTCAATTTCAGCACACCCACCTGAACTTGTCCAAACTTCAAATCCCATTGAGATTTTGGCAAGTTATCCTTTTCCTGAAATTGAACTTGAGCATGAATATGATCTTGAACTTTCACTTGATAATTCAATTTCACTTCCTGATTCAATATTGACTGAGGTATTTTTACCTGAATTCAGGCCTTTTCTCGAGTCAGTATTGGATCCAGTGCCAGTCCATTGTAAAATTGAATCACCAATCATTTATGATGATCATATTGAACTTGACTAATTTCATACTTTTGAAAGTCCCATTGATAAATTGGCAAGTTCTCATTTTTATGGAATTGAACTCAATGAGGAATGTGACTTTGATCCTCAAATTTGTGATTCAGTTCAAATTACTAAATCAATATTGACTCCTGTTTTGTTACCCAACTTGAGCAACATTTTAGAGTCAGTTTTGATTCCCATACCAGTCATTTTTGAACTTGAATCACCAATCTTTGAAAGTCACATTCCATCATGGGGAAATAAATGTGGACTTGATTTTCATCTTCTTGATTTGGACCCACTTCCTGAAACGATCTCGACTCCCAAACCTTTACTTGACTTAAGTTTTTTTCTGAGTCGGTATTAGTTCTTGTATTTCCTGAGTCCAAATCAATCATTCCATTCTGGGACAAGGGTCTTGATAAATTTGACTCTGAAATATTTTGAAAATTTGGAAATTAGATAAGGTAAAATTCTTAATAAAAATCATAAATATATACATCATTCTAGTGGGTTGTATTCTTGAGGTCTATGGTGGGTTCCTCCGGACTCCACGTATATTGGATTGGCCCGCATTTCATGGACCAATCAGACCGTCACCGGAACCACCACCTTGAGGTGATTTTTCCTTCCCTCTCTATTTATTTCATGCATACATATATCACGATGCATTGAGGACAATGCATGAGATAAGTGTGGAGGAGGGTTTACTAACATAGAGTTTTTAGATTTTCTTTCTTTACACTTCTTTTTAGAATACTTTTAGAAATCTTTTCTTTTGTATAGGAATTTTCTCTTTCTTTAAAAACTTTTTGAAATAAGAAACAAAGTTTTGATCTATTTTTAAGAAAATTAAGATGATCTTAGAAACTAAGGAAACCTCAATTATGACATCTTAAACCTAGTCAAAATAATGGATCTTGTTTAAAATTATAGGTTAAGTATAAAAGATTGGGGAGATAATTTTATATTGAATTTTTGCCTTAGATAGTATGCACTTTACACTTACACAATTTTTGGGATGGAAACAAAGACCTAAAATGCCATAAAGCAAAAATAAATAAAAGAAAAAATATATATAAATAAAAAAATAAAATCACTTATTAAGCTGGATAACCATGCCTCGAGAAGCATATTTGTTCACGCCTAACGGTGGTCAAAAAAAAATAATCCCTCTTAGTTTTGTGGCCTTGTTTACTCGAGTCCTTAAACCCGAGGGATGTTTTCTCATCTGGTGCCCTAAAATCGTCTGTTCTTGGAGTCATTGGCTCACTACATAGGTGAACTAGAAAGCCTAAGAAAATAAGGGAAGGAAAAAATAAATATATATATATATATAAATATATGAATATAAATAAATGGCTTGATGGTTAGAGTTGAAATCCCAGAAATCTTCACTATCACAAAGTGCATATTATCTAGGTTTTTATGAAAGATAAAATATTCAATCCAATTTTGAATTCTTACCTTAATTGAAGACAAGATCTTGCATAGAGACTAAGTTTAAGGAAGAATGATTTTTGGTGGACTTATGACCTTAGATCGCTTATATTTTTGCAAAAATATTTCATAAACTTGTCTCTGTTCCAAAATGCATTTTCAAAATACTAATGTTTGTCTTCTTTCTTTATGGATTTTGTGGGGTGCAATCTGCTGAAAACCCTCAGGAGACAACACTCCTCCTCTAGGGTGACCTAGAGGTTTAACGGCTTGTTGCACACGCTCAGTGCAATCACGTCACCTGCAAAAGTGGTGTAATAACCTTTGTAGCATAGTTTTTCTTTTCTTGTTTTGCTTGGGAGGAGCAAAAGATAAGTGTGGGGGTGTGATTAGTCTACAATTATGCATTATTTTATCGCATTTTCCCACCGATTTATGAATAAATTGTCGGTCTAAACCATGTTTTGGTCTCTATTGCAGGTAAATCAAGAGTTTAAGAGCAAAGGAGTAATAAGAGCTTAATTAAACCCCTTTTAGGGTAATTAAATCTGTATTACTTGGAGGCCAAGCAAGGGATCATCTAGAAGATACGTCGAACCTAGACTCTTGCGCACGTCAGACGAATATTTGGGCGAAATTACCAGAAAAAGGATATACCAAGAAGACCCTGGAAGCCAGACGGATCCCCGCACCAAAACCAGGGAGTTAACTTTGGCCGCGGATCTACGGCAAAAGCTGCGGATCCGCGGCCCAATGGTGGGGCCACGCGTCGATTTTCGACGCGTGGCCCCGTCTCGTTTTCTAGAGACTTCCTATGCCTATATAAACCCCTACATAGGGCCAAAGCGCGAGCAGTTTTCATTTTTAGGAGTAGTTTCTGATTTTTTTCTATGTTTTAGTGTAGTGTAGGTAGGTGTTCTTCATTTCATTTCTCTTGTATTTTCTTTTCTTTTAGATCTTGTAGTAGGGCTGAGAGATTCAGAGAGATATAGAGAGGGACTGATGTAATAGATGGTGACAATCTATGTAAAGGTGCCTCCTTTGTTCTCTAATGTAATCTTCTCCATCTTCTACATGATGCTTGGCTAGATTTTCTTCTCATGGTGACTAACTACTAACCACTAACTAGCTAACCATTTACTTGATAATCCACATGAATCTAGTAGCCTCACAAGGCCTTGCTCTTGCAAGAGCCATTGATGGCTCATGATGATGGGTTCTAACATCTAACTTGCTAACCAAGCTAACTCTCTCTTATTTCATGCTTACTTCTAATTGTTTTGATGATCTAATGTTTGAATTAGCTTGCTCTTGATGTAAGTTTGAATGTGAAGAACCATCTTATTTGCCATGCTTTGTATCGTCTCTTGAAGCCAAGGATTAGTGATGGCCAAGGATCCATATAAGGCAACTATCACTAAGAGGTTAGCATGATAGTGGAGTAATTAGTAGTTAGAAACCATGAGACATCTTTCATAGTTTTCTTCTCGCTTTTACTTTGTTTCAAGAATCATTTCCAAAAACTTTTTATCATTTTCCCATTGTTGTTTTCACCACCTTCTTTGTTCAACCTTATTTCATCTTCTTTTCTATTTTGTTTTCCAAACCACTTCTCTTTTGTTTTCTTCGCCGTTTTCATCGTTCTCCTCACCTACCACATGCTTGTTTTCCTTTTCTTTTCTTTCTTTTCTTTTCTTTTTCTAATTCTTTTAACAAAGAAGAACTATTAACATAAAACGTGAATAAAAACTGTAATGCTTCTATCGCCTCCCGTCCCTGTGGATTCGACCCGTTGAGCCAATGCTATAACGGAAGAATCGAGGGAACATTAGCACATATACACTTTTATATTGATTTCATAATTCACACATTTTTGAGTGCTAGTTCCACCCTGATCAGTTACTCGCAGACAGAGAGAAAAGTTGGGATGAAGAAACAGAATTTATAAGAAGGATGGTATTTGAAGACTGATAATTGACTTAATTTTTTTAATTATAATATTATTAATTTATTGATATACCTCAATTTTTTTGATAAATGTAACATTAGATGTAAAGCTGGTCTGTTGTCTTTATTAATATAATTTGTAAACATTTTTTATTCATTTATTATACAGTCCATTGAGATTTTCTTATTTTCATTCAAGCTGTTTTTACTAGGTCGCATTGATATTAGAAATAAATCATGAGTTTAAAATTTGTACTGCGTTCAAAGTCGCAGTCAGGAACTGGAAAGTTGTATCATTTGCTTATATTCGGAAACATATTCATTTTTTTAAGGTTTTTTTACTAAAACTCTGCGACTGATATCGCAGTATTGTCGTTCGTTCTCTCCTTTGTTGCTGTATGAATAAACAAAGGATATAATTGGTGAATTATTTTGTTTAATTATAAATTTGCGACCGAAGTCGCAGTGTAAAGTATCATCGCGACCTTAGTCGTAGTGTATTCTAATTTATTAAAGTCTGTCGCGATGAAGGTCGTTGTGTATCTATTTATTAACATTCTATTAATGTAATCGAGACAGCGATTGCGGTCGCAATTATTGAATCATATATCAGATCGCACCGCGACCATGGTCGCATTGCCTTATTCGGAATTCCAAAGTTTTTATACACATACGATATATGTTTTAATTTTATTAACATAATTAATTTAATGAAATGTAAACATCATCCTCCCTGTCTTTTTCTACCATAAGAAATGAAAATAATAATAGTCTTGACGTATTCAAGGTACAAAGTAACTGTATGTAAAAATATATTAACTTTTTACCTGTTTTCGAAAATTGAACAGTCACCTAGAAAGTATACACTTTTTGAAAAAAGGTAGAGAATAAATTTGCGCCATGTTCACGTCGTTTGAGAGCATAAACCTTTTAGAATTCCTGGATTATTAATATATATAGGGTGTCCATTAGAGGATAACAAACAAACTAAATTTGTTTATTGAAATTCATCTATTTCAATATTTGGAAACAGATTCAAAAATATTTTCTCCACCATCTTCACTAGAAAGAAGCTAATCATCTAATGATGATTGGATGTATAGTTTCGATTCGTTCCCTCGCTACGGGTCAGAGGATGACTTCATACAGATGACCCCTTCTGGGAGTTCATTGATGATCCGAAATACTACTATGAAGAGGAAGAAATTGAAGAGGACAATGGCGGTAAAGAGAAGGAAGAGGAGGAAAGTGATATGGAAGACGAACACAGTCATAATATAGATGACGAATCTGATAATGATGGTGATGACGACGACGAGTAGTAGATTAGTAATTTTAAATATGTAGTTTATTTTTTTAAAATATTTAAGCCTGTTTTGTAATGTTAATTGTGTTAATTATAAATATTTTTTACTTAATTTTGGTTTAACTGGTGTAACCTTTTCACTAATTTTATTCTTATCGCAGACGCAACATGGAATTACGGTGCCAAATTTTAATGGGCTATGTTGAACTTACATATCAGCAATGTGAATCAATTTTTAAGATAGAAAAATGTTAAAATTAAATAAAATGGGATACACTGCGTGTTGGCCCGAAGGCCCATCACTCTAGTTTTGATGATGATTAACTCATATAGTTATAGTACTAATGATCTTGTATTTAATTAGTGACAGATTTATGATCAAGACTTAGTAGGTGTGGAGCTTCAACAAAGGACTTAAAGTCAAGTTTTGGAGCTAGCACCGGTTGATTCACGAGCCTATGCATCAAGATCACATTAAGTATTCAAGAGGAGTCGAGCTCGTTGGATCGTGTTTGGACCAAGTCAAGAAGATGAGAAGACTTCAAGTGAAGACCTTCATGATCAAGACTTGTGTCTAGGTTTGTTTTTAGAAGATTTTATTTTTAGATAAAATGTAAAGGATAGAATAGTGGTGGATTGCTCAAGTATCTATATACACACACACTCTTGATTTAGATGAGTTTTTATAAAAGAATTTTATTTTGAAAAAATACAAAAGAGTTTTCTTTTCAAAAAATACCGGTTTGGTTTTTGGTATTCTAGTTTACATGTTTTAACCAAAACCATATTTAGAGCTTAATGTCAAAAACATAGATATTTCACCATGTTTGTATAGTGGATCATATCCATACACACTATGCTTTAAATAAGTTTAAATATCTTGTTTTTGTATTTGGTGAAGTTTTGGAATAACAAGTTTTGAAAAAATCAATTTGGAAAAATACAGTTTTTGTTTTGAGCCAATTTTTCCAAGTTACAAAAATAGTTCAAATCTTTTGTAACATGCCTTGATTTTGTGCAAGCATGTTTGATTATCAAAGTAAAGTGTTAAAACTATTTTTGTAGATTTTTTGTGATTTTATGGGATTTTATTTGAGCCAAAAAGATAAACTTTTATTTCCCAGAAAACTGTTTCCAGGCTTCAGCCGGTCGACCGACCGGTCGACCGAAGTCTGAAGTCGGTCGACCGGGCGGTCGACCGACGTGCACAGACGTGCACGCCCAGTTCTGACAGGAGGGCCGGTCGACCGCCAGAGAGTTCTGCTCTCTGAAAAGGCCCCGGTCGACCAGGCGGTCGACCGGACAGAGAGCAGTGCTCTTTGTATCCTGGCCACGGTCGATCGGCCAGTCGACCGCTGGCTCTGTTGGTCCCGAGATGATGCCAATTGCGGAACTTTCTCTGTTGGCACTTATAGATCTAAAATACGAAGTCAACACAAATACTAAACATAGAAGGATTAACGTTAATCAAATAAATAAACTTGCAATAAAGGAAAAGTAAATCTCAGAAAGTTAGACAAACGCAAACACAAGAGATTTATCCTGGTTCGGTCCTCATGACCTACATCTAGTCCCCAAGCCACCCGCTTGAGATTTTCCTTTATCCTTGATTTTGTACACCCAAAATCAACACCATGCACACCACTTGACAAATCCCTTTGCCAAATGTGTACACCTTCTCTTTACACCAAGAGAACAAACTTCACCTTGTACAACTTGCTTTTACACCAAGAAGACCCTCTTGTACAATGATATCTTTGAGTCTTACAACACTTTCCTATAAGCCTTGGTACTATATGTGAACGTAGACAAGGTCTAGTATAGGAGAAAACTTCAGAGAACTTCACTATAGAGTTGGAATTTGGTGAAGAACTGAAGTGGGAACAATTTTCAGGATTGGCAGAATTTTTGATTTAGAAAACTAAAGATTAGGTTTAGTCTTTGGCCTTTAGAATAACAACCTTTTATATAGCTGCATTCTAGGGTTAGTTAGGGTAGTTATAGGTGCAATTCAAAAGATTAGAACGTTGGAAAACATTGCACAAAAGACCAGATAACAGAAACTGTCCAACAGTCAGAAACTGCCTATAGTTGACTTGCCTTTTGAGTTAGTCAACTATACAAGGCAAATTTCCTACTATTAGTCGACTAATATTGGGTATAAGTCGACTAGGTCAAGATAAGCTCAAGTGACAGGTTTCTGGATAACTGAACCAAGTCGACTGCAACTTCTTTATAAGTCGACTAGGCCAGGGATTAGTCGACTAGGGGAATAGGGTTAGTTGACTACAAGGTCTATTAGTCGACTATATAGTCTGTCAAGTCAACTAATGGACAAATAGAGAGTTGGGTATAAATTGAGACACAGGATTAGTCGACTAGGACTTTGGTCAAGTCGACTACATAAGCTATTAGTCTACTATAAGGGGCTATAAGTCGACTATAGGTCTATGATATGTGTGTGTGCATCAAGGCTTTTGACATGCTATTTTACAATTACAAAACACATCATATCAACTCTCTTTGAGAAGTCTTGATCATGATGAACTCTTGATTAATCTTGTGTTAGAGCTCCAAATGAAATGCTTCACAAATATCTTCATCAAAACATGTTCCAACATTCCCCCCTTTTTGATGATGACAACCTGTGTTTATGAAAACTCCCCCTGCAGCAAAACTCCCCCTGCAGTAAATAGGTTATAACAAATGATATATATATATATATATATATATATATATATATATATATATATATATATATATATATATATATATATATATATATATATATATATATATATATATAATCAAGTATTCCTATTTGCCCCTGCAGAAAGTGTTAAGTTTCCCCTGCATTGCCATATGTCAATATCCATAACATATATATATTTGCCATAACACACATATGTCAATCTCTTGCCATAACACAAAAATCTCTTACACAGAATTTGCAGATATGTAACACAGAAATATGTAACACAGAAACACAACTGTTCTCCCCTTTTTTCATTAACAAAAAGTAGAAAACAAACATGAACACACAGTGTTTTCATACTAAAGTACACATGAAAAGAGTCTTAAAACAGAAAATTACAGAAAAATGCAAGAACTTCAAAAGCAAAAACACGAAGCAATTCCAACGCCATATCATCAAAGGTCGGATCCGGGAGGAGGAGGTGGCAAAAAATGAGTCTTGAGAATATTCAGAATCTCTGTTTGAGTGGATGCAAATGAGTCCATCTTGAGTTGCATATGCTCAAACTGAGTCATCAGTAAAGACTGATTTTCAAGCAATGTAGTCTGAGTGTCCTGAATGACTTGTTGTTTGGCATGAAGGGATTCAATCTCAACTGACAGAGAATTGTAGAAGGCATCGACATATGAAGGAGGTGGTTGAGATGGAGGTGGTTCATGGAAAGGAGGTTGTGTAGAGGAAGAAGGAGGTTGAGTGGAACTTTGTGGAGGAGGAGAGTGTGGTTGTGGTGGAGGATGAGGAAAATCGTGAAGTTTCATACGGTGAAGAACGACATGATCAAAAGGTTCGAAGACCTTGATGACACTAGTTTCAGAATCAAGATCGATGTGAAATTTCCGAAACACGTGTGAAAGAAAGGCTCCATAAGGAAGGAAGGAAGTATGATCCTTAACAAGAGTATCAAAAATAATTTTTGCCCAATTGACATCGAGTCCAGCCATAATGGCATAGACACAAGAGGCTAACTCTCAGGAATAGTAGTTATAGCTCCCGGTTTTAGGGCAAATATTATAGGCAAGGATACGACCTATAAGACGGGGAATGGGTTTCAATTTGTTGTTCGTCATAGGTAATCCTTGTCCAGGAAGAAATATGCTAGATAAGACCTCCGAATCATCCATATTAATATCATTAATCGAGAGGCCGTGATAAGGAATTGATAAGATACGGCCTATGGATTTAGGGGATAGCTTGATGTTAATACCTTTAACCAATGAATATATATGGACATCATCCTCATTATCTTCAAAGGTTAAATTAGTATAAAACAAGTGAATCAAGAACGGATAATAGCCTTGCCTAGAATCCGTAGAGAACATATGAAAAAGTCCACAATTTTGTAAATATAAGACAATATCATAGTCATAAAAATCCTCATATTTAACAAATCTACCGGGTAGAATTTCTAAGGAGGAAATTCTAAGGAAGTCCTCTTCTAGGGCAGGATTTTTCAGAAAAGCCCTAAAATCAACTTGAGAGCAGGAAGAAGATGGTGTGAACTTGGTTTTCTTAGATCTAGACATGCTTAGAACTGAAATTAAAGGAAAATAACACAAGAAATGGAAGGAAATTGCAGAGATTGGAAGGAATTTACCAAGAATTTGAAGGAGAAGAGAAGAAGGGTTCACTGCTGAAGTCTGCTGCTTGCGGTCCTGTAGTCGACTGGGTGTTCAGCTGGGAGGTGAAATTTGGTGAAATTTAAGGTTTTTGATGAGGATAAAGGGTAGAATAGGAAAGGAAATCTCAAATCAATGGTTAGGATTAAAATAGAGTGAGATCGGATCCAAAACTTAAGGATACGGGTCGGGTTTCCAAAAGTAAAAACCAAAAACAGAACACAAGATTTCACCGCGTTAGTCGACTTGGAGTCTAGGACTGGTCGACTAATCCTCTTAGTAGTCGACTAGTTGAGTACTATAGTCGACTAACTTTAGAAATAAAAAAAATGCCAGTTTCCGTTAGATGCAAGTAGTCGACTGGGTCACTGTTAAGTCGACTAGGGTGTTCTATAAGTCGACTAATAAGCTTGATAAGTCGACTAAGGTTTGAAAAAAATGCCTTTAAAAAATTCTGAAAAATATTTTAAAAATCAGAAAAATTGCAAATACTTTGTTCTCCCCCTGCAACAAAGATATTATAGAATGTATATATATATATATATATATATATATATATATATATATATAATATATATATATATATATATATATATATATGTTCTCATCAACTTGCTTATCTGGTACCTGCAAGATAAACGTTAGATGGTACCAATCATAAGAGTAAAACTTTTAACCTTTAGGAGACCAAACCCAATTTGAATTTGGTTTCCATCTGTTAGTATACACATAATTGCATGAATTACATATATCATGAATGTATGATGCAATATATATATTTTTATCAAAAATGCTTAAATTCTTAGAAATCCATATAAACTTATTCTTCATTCTTTTTGAAACATTATTAGACTTTCTTTTCACAAAAGAATCATATGGATTATTAACATATGAAGATTTTTCAACAAATCCAAGACCATAGTTATTATGTGACAGTTTTTGAAAAGATAACAGATCATTCAATTTTTCTTTTCCTTGATTGAACTTAGTCACATTTGTCAAAATTTCTTCATATTTCTTTTTGAAAACTAACATGTCTTTATCCAATATAGAAATCCTTTCATTCAAAGACATAGTTTCCTTTTTAAGAAAAACATTTTCTTTTATAAACTTCTCATTATCATTTTTCAAAGATGATATTATTTTTTCAAACTCATCTTTTTGAGAGTTTATAGAAGAAACTTGTAAAGCATAACATGAATTTTCATTTAAAAGTTTTTCATTTTCTTTTGATATAACTTTATTTTTCAGTTTTTCATGCTTTAGATCATTAAACAATTCATGAAATGCATCAGAAAGTTCAGTAAATGATACCTCATCATCTTCTAAAGCCATGTAACAGAGATTGACACTTTTAGTGGTTTCTTCTTCGTCAGAGGACGAGGAATCACTGTTTTCCCATGAGGCTTCGTAGTTTTTCTTCTTTCTGAACTTTTTGCTCTTGATTTTACCTTTATTTTTGAGCAATGAGCAATCCATCTTCATATGACCTGGTTTATTGCAATTAAAGCATTTGAATTTACCTTTCTTTAGGAATCTCCTGAATTTCTTTGAAAGCATTGCCATCTTCTATTCATCGTCATCGGAATCGTCCGTGTCAGAGGATGCATGGAAGGCAATTTCTTTCTTCTTTGAGTGGTGTTATCGTTCCTCCTTCTTTCTTTCTTCCAATTGCACTTCATATGCCATTAGATTACCGATTAGGTTTTCTAACGACAAAGTTGAGAGATCATTGGCTTCTTCAATTGCGGTTGTCTTCTTCTCCCATTCTGGTGTGAGTGCACGAAGGATCTTACGAACTCTTTCAACTTGAGTGTATTCCTTTCCAAGGGATGCTAAGGAATTAGTAATGTTGGTGAATCTTGTAACCATTTCTGATATAGTTTCATTCTCCTCCATTTTGAATAATTCAAACCTATGGACAAGAACAGAAATCTTAGATTCTTTAACTTTATTTGTGCCTTCGTGTGTTACCTGAAGAGTATGCCATATTTGATGTGCCGAAGTGGCTGTTGAAACACGGTTGAACTCTTCTTTGGTTAAGGCACAGAACAACGCATTCATCGCTTTGGCGTCAAGGTTCACATTCTTCTTTTGATCATCAGTCCAAGCGTTGTAGTTGGTTGTTGGCTTGGTGTACGATGCTTCTACGATGTTCCAAAGTTCGTAGTTGATCTATTGCAAGTAGATCTTCATTCTACACTTCGAATAGTTGTAGTTGGATCCGTCAAATAGCGGTGGCCGTTGTGTAGAATGTCCTTTGAATTGTGACGAAGGGAACTCTGTTGTCATCCTTGCTTGTTGTTGTTGACTAGGTATGCAGGGCTTGTATGCCGGTTGGGGCTCTGATACCAATTGTTGGTCCCGAGATGATGCCAATTACGGAACTTTCTCTGTTGGCACTTACGGATCTAAAATACGAAGTCAACACAAATACTAAACATAGAAGGATTAACGTTAATCAAATAAATAAACTTGCAATAAAGAAAACGTAAATCTCAGAAAGTTAGACAAACGCAAACACGAGAGATTTATCCTGATTCGGTTCTCGTGACCTACATCCAGTCCCAAACCACCCGCTTGAGATTTTCCTTTATCCTTGATTTTGTACACCCAAAATCAACACCATGCACACCACTTGACAAATCCCCTTTGCCAAATGTGTACACCTTCTCTTTACACCAAGAGAACAAACTTCACCTTGTACAACTTGCTTCTACACCAAGAAGACCCTATTGTACAATGATATCTTTGAGTATTACAACACTTTCCTATAAGCCTTGGTACTGTATATGAACGTGAACAAGGTCTAGTATAGGAGAAAACTTCAGAGAACTTCACTATAGAGTTGGAATTTGGTGAAGAACTGAAGTGGGAACAGTTTTCAGGATTGGCAGAATTTTTGATTTAGAAAACTGAAGATTAGGATTAGTCTTTGGCCTTTAGAATAACAACCTTTTATATAGCTGCACTCTAGGGTTAGTTAGGGTAGTTATAGGTGCAATTCAAAAGATTAGAACATTGGAAAACGTTGCACAAAAGACCAGATAACAGAAACTGTCCAACAGTCAGAAACTGCCTATAGTCGACTTGCCTTTTAAGTTAGTCGACTATACAAGGCAAATTTCCTACTATTAGTCGACTAATATTGGGTATAAGTCGACTAGGTCAAGATAAGCTCAAGTGACAGGTTTCTGGATAACTGAACCAAGTCGGCTGCAACTTCTTTATAAGTCGACTAGGCCAGGGATTAATCGACTAGGGGAATAGGGTTAGTCGACTATAAGGTCTATTAGTTGACTATATAGTCTGTCAAGTCGACTAATGGACAAACAGAGAGTTGGGTATAAATTGAGACACATGATTAGTCGACTAGGACTTTGGTCAAGTCGACTACATAAGCTATTAGTGACTATAAGGGACTATAAGTCGACTATAGGTCTATGATATGTGTGTGTGCATCAAGGCTTTTGACATGCTATTTTACAATTACAAAACACATCATATCAACTCTCTTTGGAAGTCTTGACCATGATGAACTCTTGATTAATCTTGTGTTAGAGCTCCAAATGAATTGCTTCACAAATGTCTTCATTAAAACATGTTCCAACAGGCTCAACGATCGAAAAATGACCGTTGGCCGGTCGACCGGACGGTCAACCGCCAGGCCACCTGGCTCCCAACGGCTAGTTTTTCTAGCCCTATAAATTTGGGGGTTTGGGTGCTGTTTTCTCCAAGATTTAGAGAAGAGTTTTGGGCTAGTTTTTCCACTTATTTCAATAGTTAGATCCACAAGTTTTAGAGCCAATATTTCCAATCAAAAGGAGAGTTTTTATTAAGAGTGTTTAAAAGAGATTTCTTTGAGTTTTCCTCCACCATTTCTTTCCTTGTTTTCTCACACAACACTTGAGCTATCCATTTCTATATCTACCTATAGGGATTTGTTGTGAGAGAATTTTAGGTGATCAAAGAGTTGTGATCACCAAAGTTCATCCTTGATTCTTTGAGGAGGCGGACGTGTGTGTTCGCATTGTTTCGAGTTCGTGTGTTGACTCGGGTGTTTGAGGTGCGGCCTCGGCGAGCTAGTGGGCTCGCGGTGTGTACAGGACTAGGGAGTCCGAGGGCTTGTAGGTGTTGCAGCACCGAGTGATCCGTGGGATCGTGCATAGTGGAAATCCTTCGTAGTGTCGAAGGCGGGGATGTAGAGCAAGTGTCCTCGAACCTCGAAACAAATCCCTTGTGTTTGCGATTGCTCACTCTCTCTATCTCCTTGTTTATATCTTGCATGCTATTACTTGTCTTTATCTTTCATGCTTGATATATTGTGTGTTACATGCTTGGGATTGTTTGCTAACACTAGTTTTCAACCAAGAGAGCCAACGTGGCACCTCAACCGATATCTAGGGGAATCTTGAGGAGTTAGTCTAGAGCCCTTCACGGGAGTTCGGCTACACTCTCGTGTTAAACTTGGTGTTCAGTGTAATAAGTTTAGTTTAGGTCATAATAGTTTTTAATTCCGCATTTAGTGACTATTAGATTAGCCATCACCTATTCACCCCCCTCTAGGTGATTTTCAATTGGTATCAGAGCCAAGTGCTCTTGATTTGGGTCTTACAATCTTGAGTTAATGATCCTCATTTTAGGCTAATCACAATATTTGTACACACACCAGGGACTTCATGTCACCACCCACTTTTGACATTCTTAACATCCAAATTTGGAAGGTTAAGATGTCTTTGTACCTTAAAGCCCTATGGATTCATGTTTATCTTGCTACCACTAATGATGCATATTGTTTAAATGGCAACAATATTGAGGCTAATGCAAAAGCTCTATATGCTTTAAAGTCTACCCTAAATGATGAATATTTATCTAGGGAATCTAACATTGATTCGGCTTTTGTAGCATGGAACATCATCACCTCCGTTGGCGAAAAAGATCTATATTATGCGGGGAGCGACTCGGATGTTCCAACTTGTGCTACATGGTCCAAGGGGATAACCCCCTTGAGGTAACTACCGAATCTGAGGTAGAAGATAATGACATGTCATATGATGAGCTTACTTCTTTTTGTCAACTACTATTAGAAAAATATGACATGCTTAGAAAAGATAATAAAAATTTGAAAAAGAAATTTGATTGCATGCTAAATGAAAAAGATTCATTGCAACACAATTTTGAAAATGTTTTAAAAAAAATGATTCATTTAGAAATAAAATTGCATGCATTGAAAAAGAAAATGAGATTTTGAAAAATGAGAATGTTTCCTTGCTTTCAAAATTGAGTGATTTTTGTGAAGGAAACACATCTTTGAAAAATAAAATTATTTTGGTGAAAAAACAAAAAGAAGTTGCTTTTCAAAAAAAAAACACTTCTTTAAAAAGAAAAATTATTGAAAATGAAAAGAAAAAATTTCTAAAAAGAATAAGAAAAATGATTCCCATTCTCATCATGCTTTACATGCCACTACTAATGAGGTAGAATTTTTGAAAAATAAAATTAATTGTTTGAGCTCAACTTTGAGCTATTGTGCATTTAATCATAAGAGATTGGAGTCCTTGTTTTCTAAGAAACAAGCTCCACATGTTCATGCACATTATCATCATCATGCATATGTTTATGTTGCACGTCATGATCGCACTCACACACATAACATCCTAAGGTGTACATGTGTACACATTGTGGCCGCAAAGGCCATTTAGCAAAATTTTGTTTTGACAAGGAACCCAAACATTTTGCAAATACTTATGTTCCTTACAATGCTACCCTCAAGGACCCAAAAGAAAATGGGTACCAAAACCCCCACCTTGTGTATTTGATGTAGGTGAGGGCTCTCACAAAACGTGAGAGAGATGATGCCTTGATGGTGGATGCATATGGACTTGATGGACACACATTGGATGCATCACTATCAAGGAGTTTTGGTGGGCCAACCACCATGTTTGGAGATTTGGAACATAGTTCCTTAGTTTGGTAACTATTTCTAAAAACTCCGAGTTTATTTACATGCTTTTACATACATGATATTATTTAGCATGTTCATGTTTTGTTTTATGTGCTTCATGTGATAAATACTAGTTTAAATGTAGCTTTTATCAAAACTTGTATTTATACATGTACAAATAGTGAGCAACAAATTGATTTATATATGTTTGCACTTCATGCTCATTTGTACCCACTATTTGCACATGTATAGCCAAGTTTTGATGATTCTTTCATTTATACTTGTTTTGCCTATTTTCATGTTTTACTTCATGTATATGTATTCTTATTCAAATCTAATAAATATACATGTATACCTGTGAGTCTCTTGCCTTAATGCAATTACTTTAATAGACACTTTTATGTTTGGGATATGTATGCATATTGTTAGTTTTGGATAAACATACATATACCTAGAAGTTTGTTTGTAAAATGAAAAATGATTTTTTGTTTAGATTAGTTTCATGAACATTTTTGAGCTCCATTGATTATTTTCATGACAATGCTATTTACATGATGTTTGAACACTCACACTTTGGTTGTTTATTCATGACTTTGTTTCATGATTATTTTTTGAGCTTTATGGTCCATAAGTGCTTGAATTTTTGTGTATTTAGTTTGATTCATGAAAAACATATAAATTGATTTCATGTTTTTGAAGGATCTTTAACTAGTTTTTCAAAAATTAATTTAAACTAGTTATTTATTCTTCAATTTGTTTATAAGATATACACTTGATCTTATTATTGTTTCAATTGGTATCAGTGGATCTTTTCAATTGGTATCAATATGATTCGTTTCTTATATATACACATATTTTGTTTCCTATATATGTATGCTTCATTTCAAATAATATCAATTTCTATTGGTATTCTCTTTTCATACATATATATGTGTTATTTATGCTTGAGTTAAAATTGATTCACATATTTAAAGCACAAAGGTTGTTTATGCTAAGCTTAATTCAAATTTTTTTAAGCGTATGCATTTTGTTTTAAAATTGGTATCAAAAAAATTGTGTTTATTTGATATCTTAAAATATCTCAAAATTTTTTTATTGAGAGAAATTCAAAATTTTGTTTTAATAAGGAAAATATAAAATGTTTTGATTTATACTGCCTATATGCAAGGAGAGCTTAACATCTCTTCTACATATAGATTCATGATGAGTGTATCTTGTATTGAGGAGCTTGATAACTCTTCTTTATGTGGTACACGTGTGTAGGGGGAGCTTCACATCTCCTCTTATGCATTGCATATTTTACGTTATGTGAATTAGGGCTTGTCATCCCTCTTTCATGTAATGTATATATGTAGGGAAGCTTCACATCTTTCTCTTCATGAATGTATATCACATATATCCCTTATTGCTTGATTTGAGTTTTACCCCTTATTGATCTCTTTGTTTATGACAAAAAGGGGAAGAAAAAAATTTGTTTTTACTTTAACCCCTTTGTTGATGATTGACAAAAAGGGGGATTTGAGATTTATGTTGATATATATGCATGTTTTCCTTCCTTTATTCATAAAGGGGGAGTAAGTTTTGTATTTATGCATATATGTTTTGTATTGCATATATTTGCATACATGTTTATGTGCTTCATTGTCATATCTATTTGTTTATTTATTATGCGTGAGTTAAGGGGGAGCTTCTTTGAAGCTTTACTTTAATCCATGCATATATAACTTCATGAGTTTTGCCATCATCAAAAAGGGGGAGATTGTTGGCCCGAAGGCCCATCACTCTAGTTTTGATGATGATTAACTCATGTAGTTATAGTACTAATGATCTTGTGTTTAATTAGTGACAGATTTATGATCAAGATCTTAGTAGGTGTGGAGCTTCAACAAAGGACTTAAAGTCAAGTTTTGGAGCTAGCACCGGTTGATTCACGAGCCTATGCATCAAGATCACATCAAGTACTCAAGAGGAGTCGAGCTCGTTGGATCGTGTTTGGACCAAGTCAAGAAGATGAGAAGACTTCAAGAGAAGACCTTCATGATCAAGACATGTGTCTAGGTTTGTTTTTAGAAGATTTTGTTTTTAGATAAAATATAAAGGATAGAATAGTGGTGGATTGCTCAAGTATATATACACACACACACACTCTTGATTTAGATGAGTTTTTATAAAAGAATTTTATTTAGGAAAAATACAAAAGAGTTTTCTTTTTGAAAAATACCGGTTTGGTTTTTGGTATTCTAGTTTACATGTTTTAACCAAAACCATATTTAGAGCTTAATGTCAAAAACATAGATATTTCACCATGTTTGTGTAGTGGATCATATCCATACACACTATGCTTTAAATAAGTTTAAATATCTTATTTTTGTATTTGGTGAAGTTTTGGAAAAACAAGTTTTGGAAAAATCAATTTCAAAAAATACAGTTTTTGTTTTGAGCCAATTTTTTCAAGTTATAAAAATAGTTCAAATCTTTTGTAACATGCCTTGATTTTGTGCAAGCATGTTTGATTATCAAAGTAAAGTGTTAAAACTATTTTTGTAGATTTTTTGTGATTTTATGGGATTTTAATTGAGACAAAAAGATAAACTTTTATTTCTCAGAAAACTGTTTCCAGGCTTCAGCCAGTCGACCGACCGGTCGACCGAAGTCTAAAGTTGGTCGACCGGGTGGTCGACCGACGTGTACAGACGTGCACGCCCAGTTCTGGCAGGAGGGCCGGTCGACCGACCCGGTCGACCGCCAGAGAGTTCTGCTCTCTGGAAAGGCCCCGGTCGACCGGCCGGTCGACCGGACAGAGAGCAGTGCTCTCTGTATCCTGGCCACGGTCGAGCGGCCGGTCGACCGCTGGCTCAACGGTCAGAAAAATGACCGTTGGCCGGTCGACCGGACGGTCGACCGCCAGGCCACCTGGCTCCCAACGGCTAGTTTTTCTAGCCCTATAAATTTGGGGGTTTGGGTGCTGTTTTCTCTAAGAATTAGAGAAGAGTTTTGGGCTAGTTTTTCCCACTTATTTCAGTAGTTAGATCCACAAGTTTTAGAGCCAATATTTCTAATCAAAAGGAGAGTTTTTATTAAGAGTGTTTAAAAGAGATTTCTTTGAGTTTTCCTCCACCATTTCTTTCCTTGTTTTCTCACACAACACTTGAGCTATCCATTGCTATATCTACCTATAGGGATTTGTTGTGAGAGAATTTTAGGTGATCAAAGAGTTGTGATCGCCAAAGTTCATCCTTGGTTCTTTGAGGAGGCGGACGTGTGTGTGTTCGCATTGTTTCGAGTTCGTGTGTGGACTCGGGTGCTTGAGGTGCGGCCTCGGCGAGCTAGTGGGCTCGCGGTGTGTACGAGACTAGGGAGTCCGAGGGCTTGTAGGTGTTGCGGCACTGAGTGATCCGGTGGGATCGTGCATAGTGGAAATCCTTCATAGTGTCGAAGGCGGGGATGTAGAGCAAGTGTGCTCGAACCTCGAAACAAATCCCTTGTGTTTGCGATTGCTCACTCTCTATCTATCTCCTTGTTTATATTTTGCATGCTATTACTTGTCTTTATCTTTCATGCTTGATATATTGTGTGTTACATGCTTGGGATTGTTTGCTAACACTAGTTTTCAACCAAGAGAGCCAACGCGGCACCTCAACCCATATCTAGGGGAATCTTGAGGAGTTAGTCCAGAGCCCTTCATGGGAATTCGGCTACACTCTTATGTTAAACTTGGTGTTTAGTGTAATAAGTTTAGTTTAGGTCATAATAGATTTTAATTCCGCATTTAGTGACCATTAGATTAGCCATCACCTATTCACCCCCCTCTAGGTGATTTTCACTACGACTATTGTCGCAGTCATAAAAAAATAATATCAGCCATTGTAGATAAATATATTGCTAATTTAAGGTCAGAATCTAAACTGCGACCAAAGGTCAAAGTGTATAATTGAAAAGGTAACATAATTAAAGATCTTAATGTAATATTTCATTCAAACTTGAGAATTAATCAATCCAAGATTCGCGTGAAATTTAAACTGTGACTCTGATCGCTGTTATGAAACTGCTGCAGACTTTAACAAAGTCGTTCTCAAATAGGCAAATATGAACTGTGACCCTGGTCGCAGTCTATGTTAAGTGAACTTAAACACAACATAAGGCAAAATTGTTGCAATGAATTTCCAGCGCAGTCATTTCAACTATATTATAATACAAAGAGACGGGGGACACTTGAAAAGAAAAAAATTTTATATATGCAATGATACACTGCAACTCCGGACGCAGTTATATCCATACACTTCTTATATTTGCGACTAGAATCGCTGTCTATGTTCAATGAACTAAAAGGTATATATAGGCCAACTGTGTCACAGTAAAATTTTACAGTATAAGTGCTTACAAAAGTACAGTAGATGGGAAGCACTTGGAAAGGTACAAAAAAGTTTTTATACTACGAACCAGGTAACAGTATACTAAATGAATCTCTCTTCGCAGTACCAGCATGGTCGCAGTTGATGACTGAAGCTGTGAAAATGAAAACTTTATTCGTTCTAGGTAGACGCAACATGAAACTACTTCCTCTGCAATTAAAAAAGAAAGTAAAAATTTGAAACATTAAACTTTAAAAAGAATTATATAACAGGTTTAATTTAATATCAATAATGGACAATCAGTCCTATAATGGCCTAGCTGTTGACAGTTTTCACACTTTCGATGCTTCACTTTCTTCTGTAATAGAGAATCTTCAAAATCAGATTTAAGCCTGGATGCACCTCTAAGTCTCCCCTTAGTTGGTATAGGACCAATTGGATCGCGTATTGTCAATTCTTCACCACCCCTCAGAACAAAGACGGATCCACTGGAACCAATATTAGTTTTAGATTGTGATGATTGATAATTTACTTCCCTGTCTTTGTATTCATTACTAGTTTCTTCATCAAATCTTTCCAAAACAACATCCAGCTTTGAAATATGGAGATCAGAATCGGTCACCATTTCAAGAATTAGATTAAATTTGAAACGAAGTGTCCACAATCTAGTCGTCCCTCGAGTGCCTTGACTGGGAAAAGGCCTAATGCCATTTTCAATTGTAACATTTTTGTAACGAGCATCCAACCTCCATCTCTGAAGTATATAGCATTCTGATATATGTGTAACTTGATTGCGCCACAAAATGCAAAGAATATATCTACAAAGGATACCCTCTTTTTCAAATAATGAGCAACTACAAGACACATCAAGTTCATCAGACTTCTCATAACTGATCTTTTCCTAGGTGTCTTTTTATTCTGTAAAATTAGCAACCAAATATTTTGCTTCAGGTTCATCGTGTTCCAACTCTTCTGAAAAGAGTATCATTACAACTGCCCATTCCTTTTAGAACAACTGAAAAAATCTTCGTGAATACAACTTCAAAACCTGTATCTCATATGGATTCGATGTACAGTTGGGTACAGAATTCAAACCCCGAAGTCTTGTTGAGACTCAAAACTACGACGGGCAGCAACAGCTTTATCATATTGATGGACAAATTCAACTAGTTTCGTGTTTGCATTGACAAATCCATAAAAGAAAGAATTAATACTCTCAGACCTCTGACTGGTTGTCATTCTAGCACATAAAACATCCTTGAGATATGCATTAACCCAGTGTCCACGCAATTTGCACATCTTCAATAACCAACTGTCTTCTTCTTCATCTAAATGTTATTTTTCATTCATTAGTCTCCATCGCTCCTCGCATGTTCTTATATCATGGGAGGTGTACCAAAGATGAAAATCAGAGACCATATCTTTACCATACTTGTTCGTCATCGGGATTTGTTGCTCGGCAATATGTTTCTATACATGTCAAAAATAGTACCGGTGCTGAGTAGTTGAAAAAACCATCTTGATGGCATCACCGATCTGGGCATCCTGATCAGTAGTAATCAACTTAGGTGCAACTCCGTGTATGCACTTGAACCATTTATTGAACAGCCACACAAATGTATCCCTATGCTCATCCGCCAGCAATGCACAGCCAAACAAAATAGACTGCCGATGATGATTTACTCTAGTAAATAAAGCAAATGGCAAGCTCAAGTAATTAGTCCTGTATGTTATGTCAAAAATGATCACATCACAAAACCTCAAATACGAGGAAATAGCTCTTCTATCAGCCAAAAAAATGCTTCTAAGTGTGCCCGCATTATCAACTTAACTTGCAAAGAAAAATTCTGGATCGGACTTAGCTTTTTCTTGAAAATATTTGATGATCGCAATAAACTCATGGCAAATGTTATTTCTACGGTGATGAGTAAAATCAATAACTTGTTGCGGGCTTACTTTTTCACAACCTTCTCCGTGGTTCATTACATTAACAACACAGGAAATATTTGAAGGGCAAATTCCTACATCAACGAAATTGCTCATAATGATCCTACTAATCTTTAATCGATGTGTTTGGTGAGAGTAATGGTGATGGACCTTATCCGGGCTTGATAATTCATATGAATGAGAATTAACAAACTTGGTGACAACCCAAGATCTTCTATCAAATAAAAAATGAAGACGCACATGCATCTCAGCAGGACACGCTACTCTAGTGTCGATTCGACGGTAGACTGTAAGCCCATCTTGTCTTTTGTCACACAACTTCTTCACACCCTCCTTGTTGCAACAAAATTTTCTGCAAATAATTTCATGAGGAAGCCTCCATGACTTATCTATTCCTTTTCTTCTTATGCCAAGACCTCTGTTCCTTACATAAGAATTGTAGAAGTTGTATGCTTCATCATCCGTGATAAACTGTTTCCCTATAAAAATATTTGAACTTCCAGACATTTCTCCATGTAAATCAGATCCTACAAAACAAATTTTTGAACTAAATAAAAACAAATAATTAAATATCACACGTCTGAACTGTAATTACTAAAACTGCGACCAAGGTCGCAGATGTAAAGAAATCTATAGCTTTTAAATAAGAGACTGCGATCATAGTCGCAGTATTTTGTATGTCCAGATTTTTTTAAAAATGTGAATAATAACTGTCCAACTCTCTCATTAGTATATACTGCGACCTTAAGTCACAGTTCATTAAATTTAGTATATAAAATAGATATAATTGACATGAACACGTGTAAGAATTATAAAAAAAGGACTGTGACTAAGGTCACAGTTATAAAATTAGCTTTTACAGCCGGAAAATGTTTTTAATACAAATTGCGATCGTGGTCGCAGTTCTTAAACTTTAGTGTATTAACTTACTAGTCGCAGTTCATAAATTTTAGTGATTTAAATTAAATAGGTGCGACTGAGATCGCATTTAACAAAACTGTGAAACTTTTCTTAAAAAAGGACTGTTCTAAGTGATTATCTTGTTTTGTAAAACAAAATATAGGTCGCAGTTCCATATACGCTACAGAAAATTCTTCTAAATTTAAGAAATTATGGGAAAAAATTGATAAAATAAAACCTCTTGATCACCATGCAAAGATCTCAACCCTTCAATAGTTTCAATATTCTGAGAGAAAGTTAAATAAGATGATATATGGTCCATATTTAGATCGGAAGATAGCGATCGCTTACGACTGTGACCAGAATTGGCAGGGGAAGTGGACTGCTCCGACGTTGACATTAAATAAAATGGAGAAAAACCTGATTCGAAAATCGCTATTTTCAGAAACAACTTTATGGCAGGAAAAGGAAACCCTAAATCTGACAACAAGCGGTAAACAAATAAGGAAAAAAATAATAATAAATAATACCAGAACAAGTACCTTTTACCGAGGGGTATTTAGTAATTTAACTTATTCCAATAACCGGGCCGCAACTTAGTGGTGTGGCAAATATTGTGCCACGTCACCGCAGGCTGAGAGAGTCTTTCAGCCGTCGGCTGATATACATATTTCTGTATATATATACATATATATATATATATATACACATACATACATACATATACATACATACAGACACACACACACACACACACACACACTTGCGTCATTCCTAAAGAATTTGAGGTCAAATCCTTCCCACTAAAATACTAACATTCTACGTTCGAATGTAAGATCCACTTAATTGAAGTTGATCTATATTATTTCAAGTATCTAAAACGAAAAATCAAGTGTTTTGAATACCTTTTCCCATGCATTAAGGAGGAAAAAAACTAACAGCCTAAATAGTGAGTTGGTTAGTTTAACAATGCAGAACATTTGAAACCTAACAAAAATTAGTTTATAGGGTGTTTAAATGTTTAGATCATAATCTAATGGCTGGATCGAGAATTTGTACATCTAAAGATATAGATATAACCAACTCACTACTTTTGATCGTTCATTTTTGTGCCGTTTGATGGTTGGCCAAAAAGTATTCAAAATACTTGATTTATGGTTTATAGGTACTTGAAATAATATAGATTAGCTTCAAGGGAGTGGATCTTGTATTCAAATATCAGAGGGTTATATTTGAGTTGAAAGGAAGGCTCAAATCCTTTTGGAAGGACACAAGTCTCTCTCTCTATATATATATGTATGTATGTATGTAAAGTATAACGAACGTATATTATTCATTAGCTAGATACTTTAGCATCAAGAAGCCTTGGTATTTACGCAAAAGTTAATTAGATAAGTTGAAAAAAATTATATGTACTAACAAGTCTAATGATTAATTAGTTAGGCACATTAGCCTCAAGAAATCTTGATATTTACACGAAAGAGAATTGGATGAGTTATATGAATAAAAAAGAAGCGCTTAAAAGGCAACAAATGGTCATACTTTGAAACCTTTTTATTGTGAAAATATATTTAAGTATGAAAGCTTGAATCAGAAATCCTAAATTAAGAGCTATTACACGTTCACAAAGATGTATAGAATCAAAAAATTTATGAAGGATCGTGGGATATATTAAGATATGAAGTCTCTAGGAAGAGATGATGAAATTTCTTGAAAGGAGATTGAACTTGAAAAGGATTACTTGTGAAAACTATTTATTGTATTGACTAATGATTCTTGTTGAACAAAATAATTTTTTCTTTCTTCTTATTTTTTTTCTTTTTTATTTTTCAATTATCCTTATTTTTCTTTATCTTTATTTCTTAATCTTTTTATTTTTATATTCACTGCAAATCCTTATGAGACAACAGTCATCCACTAAGCAACCTAGGGGTTTAATGGTTTGTTGCACATGGTAAGTGCAACCGTGATTCCTATAAAAGTGAGTTAAGTTTTTATTTTTGTTTTTAGGATTTAGTTTTTACTTTTTTAGATTAGAATTTTGCTCGAGGACTAGGAAAAATTAGGTATAGGGGTGTGATAATTATGATTTTCATGTTTATTTTATATTCTTTTTACATCTATTTTGCCATATTTGATTCTGCATAGGTAGTTTTTTTTTCATAAATTGAAAAATAAAAGTCAATAGCAATTTTTGAGAGAAAACCTAAAAAGCGATGAAGATAAGAGTTGCAGTAAGGAATTCACTGATTTAGAGATCTAAAGATGAAAGAAGAGAGATCAACAGAGTTTACACAATTAAGAGTATGCAGTTACCAAAAGATGAAGATCAGATTCAGAAGTGAGACAGCTAACATGCTTTTTATATGACTAATTCGCAGTGCACTATTCAAAACAGAGACCAAAATCAGATTCAAATTTGGATTCAGACTAAACAGATTTCAGTATTTTGGTTATAACTTTCGCTAAAAGAATCCGACCCAGATGAATCAAGATATCACAGAAAGATAATTGAAATAGATATAACTTTTTTTGGTACTTTTTTGGTTCTATTATTTGGCTACCCGTGTTCACCAATTACTGTGAGCTGACTGCAATACAAATTAGAATCAAATTCCGATACCGACTTGAAATTGGATTTGGAGTTCTTCTTGCATCTCTTACTAGAATAAGTCTCTAGGGTTTATAAATACAACAGTAATCTCTCGTAAAGAAAGCTAGGGAATAGAGAATAGAATCAAGCTTTAAAATTTCAGTTTTAGTTTTCTCTTGTAAATATTTTTTCTTATATAAAATTCTGATTTTTGGAGAAAAAATTCTTGTGTTTTAGGAAAAAAAGATTGGTGGAGAAGTGGCAACTAAGGTTTTGATATGATCCCTAAATTAGTGTTATCATTTATTTTCTCTTTTAACTTACTATATGAAATTTGAAATCATATTTATTAATTTGCTTTACATTTTTTTTTATCATGAACTAAATCTCCATAGCTACAACATTGTTGTAGGCAATTTATATGAAGATTTAATCTTGTTATTGTATAAGTTTCTATTATGCTACTTCATTTTTCATGTTAAATCTTTCTATGTTAAGTTTTTATTTCCATATTAATGTCTATTAATTGATTGCAATAATTATAAAAATGACTAGATTAGAGACCGATAAGAGATAACCTAGCATTGCATTTAGGAATAGAAACTACTTTCTACAGGCTGAGACTGATAGGAGAAACAAAGGTTGTGCAATCTTAAGAGAAAAATCACAGATCTTAATGCTACTTTGGCTAGTAAATTCATTTGATCGATACGTTGTGGGTTCTACTTTAAAGTTAGATTTAGGGTCTGATTGTTTCGCCGCAAAACGTCGCAAGTCGTAAGTCGTAAAATGAGAATGAAAAAGTGAACTGTAGCAGAGAAAATATATTATGTTTTGTGTTGTTTGGTTGATAAAGTGAAGTGTAAATAGGAAAATATTGTGTTTTACGGTATTTGATTGGTAAAATGAAAGTGTAAATGGAAAAGTATATTGTTTTTTACGGTGTTTGGTTGATAATATAAAAGTGTAAGTAGAAAAGTTGACCACAAAATTAACTGTAGCAGTGATTTAAATATTATAAATACTATTAAATTAAATCTACTATTGCAAATAAATTGTATTAATAAATTTAAGATAAAAAATTAATAATCTTAATATTTTATTTATAACAATAATATTAATAAAATATTAGTATAAATAGTAAAAAATTATTAAAATATTAACTAAATAAATAATATAAAATTTTAAGAAAATCTAAAGAACATTAATAAAATTTTAAGAATACTAGTAAAATATAAATATTAAAAAATATTACAAAAATAATAAAATATAGTTATAATATTATAATATTAAATTTTACGACTTGTAGAGTTTTATGGCGAAACAAATAGGCCCTTAATATTGCTTGATAGAGATTATAAATAAAATAAGATTTTTTGATTGTTAACATGAGTAATAATAGACTAGCATAATCAACTTGTTAATTCGAATTATTAAACTGTAAAATTAATTGCCTTAATGTTTTCCCTATCTAGAACCAACATCTTTTTAGTCTATTTTAATTTTATATCTTTATCTTTTTTCAAATAAATATTTGAGTCAAATACATATTTGATAACTTAATAAGATAACAATTTTCACGGGGTTCAACACTTTACTTATCACTTTATTACTTGTAAACGATTAGTGCACTTGCCAATTCGCATGTATCTCGTTTAGGCATTGATCAAGAACATGCTCATATAATAGACTAGCTTCTGAGCACCTTTATTTTCTCAAATCAAAATTGCACTCACAGCAGTATCAGATATTGCTAGATAGAGAAACAATGTTTCGTTAGAAAGATGTTCGGGCATCTAGTCACTTTGAAACACTGCTTCACACTGTTTGTCACAATAGAAGTCAGGTTCCTTCTTCTTTAAAGCCTAGAAGAAGGGCTTGCACTTGTCAGTAGATCTGCTGAGGAACCAACTAAGGGAGGCACGGTGTCTATTGAGTATTTGGACTGTCTTGACGCAAGTAGGACACTTTATCTTCAGTATTGCAGATATCTGATTGGAGTTCGCTTCGATTCCTTGCTAAGTGACTAGATGCCCGAGGAACTTGCTGGAGGCTACTCCGAAGTTGTACGTCTCCGGTTGAGTTTCATGTTATAATATCAGAGGAGAGCGGATACTTCCTCCAAATGATATACATCATCCGAGCGCTTGAGACTTTTTCACGGGCATGTCATCAACATATACCTCCATTGTGTACCCGGTCATCTTCTTGAAGACCTCATTGACCATCCGCTGGAAGGTGACTTTGGCATTCTTCAACTCGAAGGATATCATTCTTTAGTAGTAGATGGCGCAGCCAATGGTGAAGGTCATCATGTCCTCATCTGGTGGATGCTTCTTGATTTGATAATATTCAGAATAGGCATTCATGAAGCTGAAGAGTTCATGATATGCTGTTGCGTCCATCATCTTGTCTATGCTGAATAGCGGGAAGCTATCTTTAAGGCAAGCCTTGTTGAGGTCCATGAAATTAATAATTCTCCACTTCCAATTCTTCTTCTTTACTAGAACCAGGTTGGCAAGTCATTCTGGGTGAAGAGTTTCTCGGATGAAACGGCCTTTAGCAATCAGTCGATTTCATTATTAAGTGCCTGTAGATGTTCTGCGTTCAGCTTTCGCAGTTCAAATTGTTGGCCCAGAGGCCCTTCACTCTAGTTTTGATGATGATTAACTCATGTAGTTATAGTTTACTAATAATCTTGTGATATTTAGTTTTAGATATTTAATCAAGATATTAGTAGGTGATTAGCTTCAACAAAGGTATTTTGGAGCTTTCACATAGTGATTTAGGAGCTCGCGCGTCAAGATCGCATCTAGCACTCAGTTGGAGTCAAGCTCGTTGGATTGCGTTTGGATCGAGTCAACTTGAAGATGGAGTTCTACAAGAAGATCTCAGTTTATTTTTAGTTTAGAATGTTTAGATCATTGTAAAGATTAGATAGTGTGATATGCTCAAGTTCACAATTCACACGCAAGTTTCATGTTTTTGGTTTTCGGTTTAACCGGATCTTGGTTTTCAAGTTAAAAATATAGATATAATATCTTTCATGTATATTGGATTCTGTCCATATACAACATGCTTAAAAGTTATTTAAATATCATGTTTTTGTATTTACATGTGTTTTGAAAAAATCGGATTTCCATTTCAAAAACTATCTTTTGGAAAATATGGATTTTGGTTTAAGGAAATATTTTAAAAACACAAAAATGGTTCAAATTGTTTGAAATATGTTGAATTTTACTCACACATATTTGTATTTCAAAGATCTAATAAGAACATATTTTTTTTTAGAATTTATGTGATTTTATTGGATTTAATTGAAGGTAAAAAGACAATTTTTAATTTCTATGACAGTTTGACCTGACCGTCTGCCGGTCGACCGGAACGGTCGACCTTAGCAGAAGTCGATCGACCGGTCCATCGATCGATGTGCACAGACGTGCACGCAGCCATGGGCTGGTGGGCCAGTCGACCGGCCGGTCGACCGTCAAGAGAGCTCTGCTATCTGGGAATGGCCCCAGTCGACCGGCAAAGAGCTGCTGCTCTCTGTATCCAGTCTGGTCGATCGAACGGTCGACCGGAGGCATAATGGTCATAAATATAACCGTTGGGCTGGTCGACCGACGGTCGACCGGAAGGACAAATCTGCACTTTCCTACTGCCAATGGGCAGATTTGTTTTGGGGCTATAAATACTCCATTCCTTGGCTGTTTTGGATAAGATTTTAAGAGAGAAAAATTTACAACTTTCAAGTGTTTTTAGCAATAGTTTTTGGTGTTAAAAGTTTTATTTATATTTGTTTTTAAAGTGTTGGAATTTCAAAGAAATTAGAGTCTTTTGGGAATTGGTTTTTGATCTAAATTCTATATCTATTTGGAGATTTTCCCAAGTATTTTTCTTTGTTCCAAACACTTTATTTTCTCAGACTTGAGCTTATCATATCTATCCTATCTATTAGGATCTTGTTTAGTGAGAAAAGATTTGGTTTGTGATCTTTTGATCACCTAGTGTTGTAAACCTCATTTCCTTGTTGTTGGTATCCCTCTTGTGTAGAGGTGATTGTGGAGATTGGTTTGGATCCCTCAAGTGTCAGGTGATTGTTATTGGTGTTGGATTTGAGCGTAATCCCTCTAGTGAGAGATTGATTTGTTGTTTGGCTAAGTGCCTATCTCTCTAAGTGTAGAGGTGATTTGAGTTGTGCCTTACTTCTAGTGAGAGGTTGTATTTATTGGAGAGAGGAGTTGTGTACTCCCGATTTGTATTACCCAAATCCTCAGTGGAGGTTCCCTCTGTGGGAAGTTCTGTGTGGACGAGTTAGTGAAAATCCTTCTGTGTGAAGGCGGGGACGTAGAACTTTGTGCTTGAACCTTAAAACATATCCTTGTGTTTGCGTTTGATCCACTTTCTCTAACTCTCTCTCTTAAATTGTGCATTGCATCATATTGTCATATCATATTTATATGCTTGGGCTTGATTGTTTGCCATACTTGTGTTCAACCAAGAGAGCTTTACATAGCACCTCAACTCTCATTTAGAGGAATTCAGAGGAGATAGTCCAGAGCCCTTCACCGGGAATTTGGCTACTCTTTGGTTACACTAAGTGTGTTGCAATTTATTTTAATTCCGTATTATTTGTCATTAGATTAGCCTCACGCAATTCACCCCCTCTAGGTGTGATTTCATAATTGATGCTTAAGAATCACACACAGTTGCATAAGTTATCTATAAAAAATTATTTCAAAAATATTTTCAAAAATACTATGTTTTTGTCTCTGACTTTCGATAGCTCAATAGAGCTATTGACAGTCCCTGAGAAAGAGCTGTGGATAGGGATCTTCAGTATTTCAGAGCTAACTATCGACAGCCCACTTAGACTGTCGCCAGCTGATACGTTATGTATCAGTCAACTGTCGACAGTCCAATTAGACGTCGATAGGCAAGCTCCGCAATGACTAAAAATTTAGCCGTTACACACTGGACTGTCGACAACCCTATTGGACTGTTGACAACTCGAGTAGACCATTTAGGTCAAATTTCAAATAAAATGAGATTTTCTCTAATCAGACTGTTTACCTTATCCCCAAACCGGTATATTTTACTTTATTAGGATTTTATCAGTGTTTTATTGACTGATTTAGCTCTCTAATGTTTCTTACCTACTGCCTATATATATATGGGTCATTGTAGGAAAAGTTTTTCACTCAAGTTAACAAGCTTACACACAAGTTTTTGAAATCAAAGTTTTTAAGGGGGAAAAAAATCAAATTTTTGCTTTCAAGTTTCAAGCTACAAGAGCTCTCAATTTTAAATCATTCTCTACAAGTTTTAAGCTTTCAAGTTCAATTTTTTCAACTATAATTTCTCTCACAAGCTTTTTGAGCTTCATTTCTCCACTCAAACTCTAAGAAGTTATAAAGAGAAAGTTTGTGACTATTGTGGTAGCCCAAAGTTTGAAAACTTCATTGGCTTAGTGTTACCTCTTGTGTCGAGAATTGAAGGTTGAAATTGTGACTCTGAGTCTTGTTTAGACCTTGCAGTTCCTTTGTGGAAGTTCATTTGTAATAGTGAAAATCCTTAAAGCGTGAAGGCGGGGACATAGATCTTTGTGGTTGAACCTCAAATAAATTTCTTGTATTTGTGATTGCTTTCTCTCTTTCTCTTATTCTATCTCTATTGCTTGTGTTGGCCTAAGGGTACAATTGTTTTCCATTTTGATGATGACCCATTCATGAATATTTATAAGAACTAATATATACTTTTAAGTGTCTATAAGTTTCAGGTTCTCTATATGGTGATTCATCTTCAAAAGATATAATACGGGATTGAAAGCAAAGGTTTTCCCTGTGTTGTGAAGATGTATATATTTATATGGTATACAAATTTTGTTTTTGTAATCTATAAAAAGTTAAAGTTTAGTATATAGAGAGTAGAGCTCAAAGGAATCACACACACACACACACACACACACACAAAACACACTCTCTCTCTCTCTCTCTCTCTCTTATACTTTATTTTCCATCAAATATATTTTACAAGTTAACTTACTTGTGTTATTTAAAGAAATTGTTCAATTGACAACTTTGATTGTCGACATGTCCAAAAAGGACTGTCACAATGGTTTTCCTTAGTCTGTTGAACAGAACTCTCAATAGTATTGTCGACAATATTTTGTTTACATTGTCGACACAAAATACCAAGAGTTATCGATAGATTTTTTTTAGGGAACTGTCGACAAGATTTTACAGAGTCTAAGATTTTCAAAATATTGGTTCTCTGTCGACAGTCAAAGTGAACTGTCGATAGCTAATACTGTGTATCAGTATCAAATTGTCAACAATATTAGTGAACTGTCGATAGTAGTAGTGTTTATCTAAAGTAATGCTTTAGCATTGATCGTCAACAGCAGTAGATGACCATTTTCATATTTGACTTGATTTTTAACATGTATTAAATGAAGACCTTCCTTGTATAGATTTTCTAAAACGCCTATAATTTATAAACCTATATATGATATGATTTCCTAAGCATTTATTATCAGTTTTAAGAGAAGAAAATCAATCCCTATTTTGTGAAAAAGTTTTTACTCTAAATTTCCTACTTTACACTTTATTTCTCACACCATATTCTTTGAGCTTTAAACCTCTCTATATTCTAAGTTATAAGATCCTTGTGAGAAGTTTTGTGATCTGAAGAAGATTATCTTGTTACTGTAAAGTTATGGATTAGCTCCTCTAGTGAAAGAGGATTGGGAATTGTGACTCTGAGATCTTACGGGAGCTATCTTTGTAAAGTGTAATCATGATTACATAGTTGAATCCTTCATTGCAGTGAAGGCGGGGACGTAGAGCAGTGGCTCGAACCTGGAGAATAACTTTATTTATTTCCGATTGCTTACTGACTTTGCTTTTCTTATACTTTCTCTATATTGCTATATCTTGTTTGTTTTTTTATTGCTATATCACTCATATCTATTATCATCTATTCTTATTACACCAAGATAGCAATTACGCACCTGAGCTCTTGTTAAAGAGAAATCATGAGGAATAAGTTCAGAACCCTTAATGGAGTATTCAACTTAAATTCTTGGTTGCAAGTTTATGTTTTGGGTTTGCGTGTTGTACTTCATTTTTATTCTAGTATTTTAATTATATATCACCTATTCAGCCCCCTCTTGGTGTATTTCAGCTTGTACTTGTTTTTGACTTATCTCTATTGCTAGAGACTTGTGCTTTTGCTTTCATTATACTTGCTATTCATCTCTTGCATCATTCATACTTGTCGATTTTCCTCTTTTAATCAAAAAGGCAAGCGAGCACCTTAACTCTTATCTAGAAGAATATAGAGGAGAAGTTCTAGAGCCCTTAATTGGGAATGTGGCTTCACTTCTTTATTTGAGTTGACCGTTTGCATTATTTATTTTAATTATTGCATTTTCACATTTGATTAACATTACACCTATTCACTCCTCTCTAGGTGTACTTTCAAATGTCTTGAGAGGGAATAGAGCCAGTCGTAAGTAGTACCTTTGAGACTGGATGTCACACCCGCTTCCCAAAATACGTGAAAAGGGAGTCGCGACAAGAGTCGGCGACGTATATACGCGAGGAAAATAGCCCACGCCTATACACTAAGCCTAAAGTAAGCTGAACAAGCTATATAATCAACTATAATAATTAATATAATATCATATACATATATAATATATAACATATTAATAACACTAATAGCATGAATAAAGGAAAGAAATGTCAACTGGACAGGATATAGATATAGATAGAATGGGAAAATAACATGAATAAAAGAGCAAGAATACCTATGATCAAGAAAAGAGGGACTTCAACTCCTCGTAACACATGTAATCCTCTTCAATTACCTATTCATCAATAAATATCCACGGATCTAATTATGCAAATCTAGGGAATTAGAACTCTAGTGAATGTGTGAGAATAAACTGGCAAGTGCATGTGCATATAACAAGTGAGCAAATAAAAAAATATATACCGGAATAAAAAATGGCTTGAATAAGTAAATAAACAGTAATGAGAATAGCACACAGTAGAGTATGTATCCAGTTAGGTATTCAATTAGGTGTCTATCACAATCTATATATCAGGTGGGTTTAGTCAGTTAGTACTAGAGTCAAATGTTCAATCAGGTCAGTTGTAACATCGAATGTCCAACATATATACATGTATCAGGCAAAGACAATCAATTATAGTACATTATGAATAATTTATTATTATTATGTCAGCGAATCTCAATTGCCACCAGTAATAGACGCATCCCATATTACGCCTATCACACGTGTCAATCGGGCTTCTAAGTATTAAAACTTATCGATTAGAGACATTATCCATGCTTTAGGTGGGTCCCGCATATACCCGGGACCACGGTTCAGACTCTTGGCGCTGATCCAGGCCTACCACTAGGTAGTCAAGGACATGTATAACATGTATAACAGGGACAAGAAAAGAACAGGGTGCTAGTCACCCCACGGGAACCCTGGTGGAACCCCATTTCGGCTGCGCAACCTATATCCTAGGTCCAACCAAATGCAGATGATGTTTCCTCCATCAATTCTCCAATCTCAGTGTAAGTTATTTAATGTCATGTTATTAGTTTATCAAAATTATGTAATGTGCATGTTATTTAGATTACTGGGATAACTCGGTGGATAACAATGGCAACATGTATAATCAGGATACTAGTATAACATAATATATAATGTCAGAGAACATGATACCGGTAAAACAGGACATGTAACAAGTATAAAATGAGGGTGTTGTTACTGTATACAATATTTTTTCAGCAATTATAGTACATGGACAATATAGTTATCAAGTATATGCCATGTATAATCAGTCAAGTTCTTCAGGTAAATCATGATATACAGGACAATTAATGACATGCTGGAATATATAGAATAATCTGGGAATCTCAAAGTCATTAATATATCCAAGTCCAATATATCAAATACATACTCATTTAAATCTAACCAATCATCGCTATCCAATCTTTATTAATACCATCATATACTTTCACTTCCATTAAGTTCAAACACAAGATCCAGAAATCTAAGTAACTAGTCAATTATGCATATACATGCCACCAGGTCAGGTCAAACCAATCTTGTCTACTCCTCAACCCAATGTCAACTTCAACTCAATCGAGTCTACTAACAAATTCATGTCCAATATCTCATTCTTTTAATAAAGAATCTCCATATTAATCAATCATCATATCTAACCAAACTCTCACTTGTTTTATTATCAATAAGAATAATCAAATCTACTGATAATGTCACTCAGATATCAACTCATATAACTACCATCATTAACCAGTCTAACTCAAGATTTAAATCTTATTATAGTCTAAATTTCATCACTAATAGTTTCAATCCCAATCAAGATCATAACTAAGGAGTGGGACATCCTCAAGGTATCTGAAATCTAGAAAGTCTCCATATCCAAACCTTGATATCAATAAATATTATTACTCAAATAATTTATCAGTGAATATATGCAAATAAAATACTTGCAATTAATAATTTAAAATCAGTATTATATGATAGATCAAAAATTAAGTTAAGATATTCTATCATATGATCAGAATCTGACTTTTTGATCTCGTCTAAATATAAATCAAGATCCCATGTAAATCTCAAGTTGAACTCTTGTTCACATATAAATCCAAGCATCAAGATAAATCAATTTCAAAGTAACATCTTATTTAGTTCATCTTTATTGTCCAAATGAATTCTCGTCTAAAAAATCATCAAATAAACGTCTGATAAAATCTCAAATAAATCTACAAGTATGAATAGGCCAATTTCAAGATCAATCCAAGTCACAGTGTAAGGTGTACGACAACTAGCCCAGAATAAATGTAATAATCCTCCACACATGCAATGATATTGGTAAATACTCATATGAACTAACTAAATAGGATGAGCACTCACCAATGTTTAATGGAGAAATACAGGTAATCACACTAGTAAAATAAGTCAGATGATCACTTGAAATGCTACAGGTACTCATACAGGTAAAATAAATCAGGTGGTCACATGAGATTAAGCAAGTAACATATATATATATCTGACAATGGTGAATGAGAAAATAATACAAGAGCAAGTACTCACAAGTTATTGGCCCAGAGGCCTTCCACTCTAGTTTTGATGATGATTAACTCATGTAGTTATGTTTACTAATTATCTTGTAATGTTTAGTTTCAGATCATTAACCAAGATATTAGTTGGTGATTAGCTTCAACAAGATGATTTGGAAGCTTTCACTTGGTGATTCCAGAGCCCGAGCATCAAGATCATACATTGCACTCGTTGGAGTCAAGCTCGGTGGATCATGGAGTTTGGATCGAGTCTACTTGAAGACGGAGTTCATCAGAAGACTTAGGTATTCATAGTTTAGATTGTGTTTTAGATCCATGTGTAAAAGATTAGATAGTTGATATGCTCAAGTGCACACAACACACACATTTTATGTTTTGATATTTTAACAAAACATATTTTTAGATTTAAAGTCAAAAACAATGATATATTTATATTTCATGTATATTGGATTATATCCATATGCAACATGCTTCAATGTGTCTAAATATCATGTTTTTGTATTTGAATGAGTTTTAGGAAAATCAGATTTCCTATTGAAAAATCCAAGTTTGGTAAAATACAGTTTTTGATTTTTGACAAAATTTGTAAAACACAAAAATGGTTCTAAATGTTTGAAATTTGTATTGAAAATTTTAACACAAGTTTATATTTCAATGTAAAATGATAAAACTATTTTTGTGAATTTTAAGGAATTTTATGAAAATTTTTAGAAATATTTTTAACCAGTTTTTCTGACCCTGAACAGTGCCTGATAGGCTCTGGCGGTCGACCGGTCGGTCGACTGGACTCAGAGTCGGTCGACCGGTCGGTCGACCGACGTGCACAGATCTGTACACGTTGGGCTGGCACTTGGGCCGGTCGACCGGGCGGCGACCGGACCAGAGAGCTCTGCTCTCTGTTTTTGGGCGGTCGATCGGGCGGTCGACCGCCAGGTATCTGGCTGTAAAAACAGCCAACGGCTAGTTTTTTGTGGGAGCCTATAAATACCCCATTTCTTGGGGATTTTGACAAGACTTTTGACAAGAAAAAATTTCTCTATTCTCTGGTTTTAAAACAAGTTTTCAAAGTGTTTTAGAGCTTAAAAGATTTCATCTTTATTGTTTTTTAAGGGTTTAGAAAATTCAAAGAAAAATAGGTTTTGGGATATTGCTTTAGATCTTCATTTCTATCATATTGCAAGTGTTTTCCAAGGATTTTCTTTGTTATTTGATTTCCAAATCACCTTGATTTCCACTTGAGCTATCATCTATCCTATTTTATTAGGATCACTTGGTTTGTGGAAAAAGGAATTGGTTTGTGGTTGAGACATACCACTTGTCGTAACCCTATTCTCTTGTTGTATCCCTCTTTGTAGAGGTGGATTTGGGTGTGGTTTGCTCCCTCTTTGGTAGAGGTTGAGTTTGTGGTTTGCTCCCTCTTGGTGAGGTGGAGTTGGAGTTTGGCTTTGTATCCCTCTTGTTGAGGTGGATTGTGGTTGTTTGGCTACGGGCCTACCCTCGTGTGTGAGGTGGTGTTTGTATTGAGAGAGGAGTTTGATACTCCCGGTTGTTGTACAAATCCTCCTCGTGGTGTTTCCTCGGTGGGAGTCCTCAGTGGACAAGTTAGTGGATTAGAAATCCTTCACGGTGGTGAAGGCGGGGACGTAAAGCTAGGGGTTCGAACGTCGGAACATATCATTGTGTTTGCGTTTGATCCATTAACTCTCAACCCTCTCTCTTTTATTTGTGTTGTGTATAGCATCATTCATATCATTCATATCTTATATGCTTGTGTTGTGCCTTGCATTGATTCATATTGCCTATTCTTATATGCTTGGCTGTGTTTGCTCGTGTGCCTCACTTGTGCTTAACCTCGAGAGCTTCATATAGCACCTCAACTCTTATTCAGAGGAATCAAGAGGAGTTAGTCCAGAGCCCTTCACGGAAATTCGGCTACACTCGTTGGTTGCACTAAGTGTAGTTGCAATTAGTTTTTAAATTCCGCATTTAGTCATTAGATTAGCATTATCACCTATTTACCCCCCCTCTAGGTGATTTCAAATGTATCAGAGCCTACCTCCTGATATTTCGTTTAACCACCTAGGAGTGAGATCTTGGTTTGCTAATCTTCATTTGTATTTGCATTTGCACACATTAGTTTCACCAATGGACTTCATGACCCCACCTATGTTTGATTCTTCCAACATTGTTGTCTGGAAGACTAGGATGTCCATCTATTACAAACCCTAGGCTTGCATGTTTATCTTGCAGCTACCAAGAAATGCTATCCTGGGAATAGCAACCATATAGGGGCCAATGCACAAGCCCTTGAGGCAATTAGAGCACACTTAATAAGATTATCTTATGCTTATTTCTAACTTTGATTCCACCTTTACAGTGTGGAGCATATTAACAACCACCACCTCCAAGCTTCAATTGCCAACAACCGGAGGAATCTAGTGGAGAATCCGAGTCTCAATGCTATATGGTCCAAGGGAATGACTCCCTTGAGGTACATCAGAATCTCAATTAGATGCTAATGATGCTAGCTTTTCATGTAATGACTATGTTGATCCTAATGCTTTGAATGAGAACTTTCCATTGTGTGTGAAAAATAATTGAAAATATAACATTTTGAAAAAGAAGACATTTGCTTTAAATAAAGAAATAAAAATTTGTCTTCTAAACTTGACTTGGTTTTGCAAGAGAAGGTGGAGAATTCTAATAAGAGGGATTCATTAAAATCTCAACTAGACCTTGCCCTAAAAAAAAAATGAAGTTTTAAAATCTAAAATGATTGCAATGTTATTTTAAAGAAAAATGAAAAATTATCTTCAAAAGTTGAATTTGTTTTAAAGAAAATGATTCTTTAAAATTGAAGATTGCTTCTATTTTCAAGGAATTGGAAATTGTTTTAAAGAAAATATTGTTTTGAAAAATGATATAGATGCACATGTTTGCCATGCTAGGGTAGTTTCATCTAGCACACCCATTGCATGCCACACTTCTTCTTTAATGGAAAAAGATATATCTATGCTAAAGAAGAATATGGATTATTTGGGCTCCACTTTAAGCCATGTGCAAGAGCCATACACGTTTGGAATCTTTGTTTCGAAAGAAACAAGTTCCATCTTTGCATGCACACCATCCACGGCATACACATGCTCCTCACGGTCACACCCATCACGTGTATGCTCATGTGTACACTTGTACACATTGTGGACGTAAGAGCCACCTTGCTTAATTTTGCTATGATAGAATACATGTTTCTAATTTAGCAAATAAATTTGTTTGGGTTAGAGAAGGAACTAACCTCCATGGACCAAAAGAGTGTAGGTACCAAAGACCACCCCTATTGTATTTGATATAGGTGTGGGCTCTCACATGACGTGAGAGTGATAGTGCCTTGAGGTGGATGCGTTCCGAGCTTCATGAGGACTATTTGAATGCATCACTTTCAAGGGAGTTTGGTGGATGGACCACCATGTTTTGGAGCTTTGGAGAGTTGCCTTCTAGGTTTTGGTAACAATCTCTAACTCCCATGTATTGTTTACATGCTTTTCATTCTATTCATTATAGCATGTTTTGTTGTTTATTGATTAGTATGATAAATGCCATGATTATTAGATCATTGACATGCATGTATAGCATTTGAGACACCCATGTTTAATATGAACATTATTTTTGTGTTCTCACCATTGTTTAGCTATCAAGTTATCATAGCTCTAATAACATTGAATTTACATAATAATCATGTTTAGATTTATCATGTTGATTTATATTTGTTTTTATGCTTTATGTTTTGATTACTTATTAAATGTTAGTTTTCATTAAGATTAGGTATATACTTGTGCATATAGTGGGCCACAAATAAATTTATATATGTTTATGTTTGAATGCTTATTTGTACCCATTAGATGTTCTAGTATAGTCTAGTTTTGATGATTCATGCTTTGACTTGTATTCCCATTTTATACATATTTTCATGTTTATGTTTAACTTCATGTATATGTCCATCTTGTCCAAACTATTGATTATACATATACATCCTTTTTGAGCCACGTGCCTTCATGCATATATTTTTGTGGACTCGTTGTGTTTGGATATGTGTGTATTCTTTGGTTTGTACATGACATACATATGCCTTGAAGATAAATCATTTTGATGATTTTCATGTTTTAAAGGAATTCAATCGAGCTTATTGAATATTTCATGTTGATATGTGTTACATAACGCTTGTTCACTCACTTATTAGTTCTCATGATTTTGTTTTCATGAGTATGATATGTGCTTTATTGATTTCGAGTGTTTAGTGCCATGTGATTTACATATATTTCATGAAAACAATTTTGTTTTTACCTTTCTTGAAGGATTTCGTACTAGTTTTCAAATATTTTCATATAACTAGTTCGTATTCTTCACCATGGTAGAGTTTTCAAATATATTATATTTTCAAACCTATTTTTGAAACCCCTACCTTCTACGGGCGGTGTGGGAGACCATGCCTATGTATGCTTTATATTGAAAATCTTTAAACATGAGCATGAGTGGGGAGGATAAGAATATGAGATATACATTTGATCTTGTTGTTGTTTCAATTGGTATCATTGGATTCTTTCAATTGGTATCAATATTGACATTTCTTGTATACTCATATATTTTTATGCATGTACGCTTACACTTCAAATAGTATCAATTTCGATTGGTATCTATCTTTTCATACATATATATGTGTTTTGTTTATGCTAAAGCTTGAGTGTTAATTATGTTTCAATGGTTTCTTAAAACAAGCTTATGTATTTTTTATTTGGTATTTCATAAAGGGAGAAAAATTGTATTCATCTTTCAATTGGTATTTGATTTCCACTCCCATTCTTTATGATTGAAAATTGATTCTTAATTTGGTATCATATGTTCAAAATAACAAATATTTATAATTGGTATCATATTTGAGAAATTCAAAATTTGTTATGTTTAATTTCAATTGGTATCATATCAAGATTGTTTTTCTTACAATGGTATGCTATTTGTTTACTTATCAATTGGTATCAAGATTTTGTTTTCAATTGGTATATGTTTTCATATAAAAAATGTTTAATTGAGTTTGTCTCAATGCCTCGTTTACCTTCATTTCAATTGGTATCATTTGATATAGGCATTCCTTAAAATTTGTTATGTTCATTTCAATTGATATCATTTGCCCTTCATTGACTTTTTTTTAATTGATATCATGTTTGATGTCACCCCTTTATTGATTCTTTGTTTCGAACAAAAAGGGGGAGAACATTTTGTTTTTACTTTTACCCCTTGTGATGATTGACAAAAAGGGGGAGAAGAATTTGAGTTATATGTATATTTTATTTGTATGCCTGTTTTATGTTTGATATCAAGAACATGTTTTATTATTGGTTTTTATTGGTATTAATAATTGAGGTTTAATTTTTGTATCAAGAGCTTTATGTTGTTTTATGCATGTCTATGCATTTTAAGCATTCATCGTATATTATGTTTATTGTTATGCATGAGTTAAGGGGGAGCTTCTTTGAAGCTTAACTTTAATCCATGCATATATAACTCCATGAGTTTTGTCATCATCAAAAGGGGGAGATTGTTGGCCCAGAAGCCTTCCACTCTAGTTTTGATGATGATTAACCCATGTAGTTATGTTTACTAATTATCTTGTGATGTTTAGTTTCAGATCATTAACCAAGATATTAGTTGATGATTAGCTTCAACAAGATGATTTGGAAGCTTTCACTTGGTGATTCCAGAGCCCGAGCATCAAGATTATACATTGCACTCGTTGGAGTCAAGCTCGGTGGATCACGAAGTTTGGATCGAGTCTACTTGAAGACGGTTCATCAAGAAGACTTAGGTATCCATAGTTTAGATTGTGTTTTAGATCCATGTGTAAAGATTAGATAGTTGATATGCTCAAGTGCACACAACACACACGTTTTATGTTTCGGTATTTTTAACAAAACATATTTTTGGATTTAAAAACAAAAAATAATGATATATTTATATTTCATGTATATTGGATTATATCCATATGCAACATGCTTCAATGTTTTTAAATATCATGTTTTTGTATTTGAATGAGTTTTCGGAAAATCAGATTTCCTATTGAAAATCCAAGTTTGGTAAAATACAGTTTTTGATTTTGACAAAATTTGCAAAACACAAAATGGTTCTAAATGTTTGAAATTTGTGTTGAAAATTTTAACACAAGTTTATATTTCAATGTAAAATGATAAAACTATTTTGTGTGTTTTTTAGGATTTTATGGAATTTTTAGAAATATTTTTAACCAGTATTTCTGACCCTGAACAGTGCCTGACAAGCTCTGGCGGTCGACAGGCCGGTCGACCGGACCCAGAGTCGGTCGACGGGTCGGTCGATCGACGTGCAAAGATCTGTGCACGTTGGGCTGGCACTTGGGCCGATCGACCGGGCGGTCGACCGGACCAGAGAGCTCTGCTCTCTGTTTTGGGCGGTCGACTGGGCAGTCGACCGGCTTCTTCCAACGGTCAAAAATATGACCGTTGGCAGTCGACCGGCCGGTCAACCGCCAACCGTATCTGGCTGTAAAACAGCCAACGGCTAGTTTTTTGTGGGAGCCTAAAAATACCCCATTTCTTGGGATTTTGACAAGACTTTTGACAAGAAAAATTTCTCTATTCTCTGGTTTTTTAAAACAAGTTTTCAAAGTGTTTTAGAGCTTAAAAGATATCATCTTTATTGTTTTTCAAGGGTTTGGAAATTCAAAGAAAAATAGGTTTTGGGATATGCTTTAGATCTTCATTTCTATCATATTGCAATGTTTTTCCCCAGGATTTTTCTTTGTTATTTGATTTCCAAATCACCTTGATTTCCGCTTGAGCTATCATCTATCCTATTCTATTAGGATCACTTGTGTCACGCCCGCTTCCCAAATACGTTGGAGCGGAGATGCGACACGAGTCGGCGACGCATATACGCAAGGAAAATCCTCACGCATACGCGAAGCCTTAAGTAACCTGAAACAAGCTATAATAAATCCCAACTGTAATGAATACTGAATACTGTAATACCACATATGAGCAACCACGCATGATATCATATGAATCAAGACTGGAATAACAACTGAACTGATATAACAAGAAACAGGAAATAATACGAAGCTGGAAAGATAAAAGTACCAGAATAGAATAGGGAGAAGCTCCAGCTATTCGCAAAGAGCACAGTCTCAACGTACACCTGCACAAAGGAACCAATCGTCCAATATCTGGACGTGCAAATCCAGGGTCGTCAGAACGCGACCATGGTGAGTGTGCGTGTAAAGGGGAAATAGCTCGTGCATAAGAACATGTGCATAAATAACAATAAGAGCAACTACAAATATAGCACAACTGAATAACAGATAAAAAAACTGCAGATATAAGATAATTAAATATCATTACATGATAAACATCTGAACTGAAGCATATCTGATATCAATATCAACAAAGATATAAGACAACTATCTCATCTGTAAACTAACAACTGACATAAAGGTCAACTATCTCAAATGTAGACTAATGGCTGATGTCAAGATGTGAACCTATATGTCACTAGTCTGGTTGGTTATTATTAACCTAACTAATGTAGTACTTAGCTATGTCCCATACCACAGCCGTTTTCCCACATATCAAACAATGTTATCGTTGTTGTAACTGCCTGCCAATGTAGTGCATGAGTTTTGGAAGAGTACCGTGCATGCCCGTATCACGGTCTATCACCCCTGGCGCTGAACCAGGACAAGCCGCAAGGCTCTGACAACTGAAGACCACAGCCCCACACGAAAAGACAACTAGTGTGGCGCCGTAATCCGGGCATAGCCCTGACAACTGACAACTGAATGGGTAGCCAGTACTACCCTGGTT
>JAVJIF010018768.1:0-88327 GCA_038442645.1 Agave tequilana | reverse complement strand
TTTCTTTTTACAAAATTTTTGAAATAAGAGAAATAGTTTTGATTTATTTTTAAGGAAAATTAAGATTATCTTAAGAATTAGGAAGACTAAAATTATGAATTTTAAACTGAGTCAAAATAATAAATCTTATCTAAATTTTAGGATAAGAAAGTAAGATTGGAAAGATAATTAATCTCGAATGTTTTGCCTTAGATATATGCACTTCATACTTATACAATTTTTTTTAGATTGAAACAAAGACTGAAAATGCCATAAAAATATATAAAAATGATGATAAAACCACTTATTCAAGCTGGGTAGTTATGCCTTAGGAAGAATGATTATTCACGCTTAAAATGGTGAAAAAAATAAAAATACTCCCTTTAATCTTGTGGCCTTGTTTACTCGAGTCTTAAGCCTGAGGGATGTTTTCTCATCTGGTGCCCTAAAACTATCTGGTTTGGGAGTCATTGGGTTAAAAGCTCACTACCCGGGTAAATAAGAAATCCTAAGAAAACTTAGAGAAGAAAAATAATAAATATATACAAATAAATGACATTAAAGTAAGAGTCAATATCCCTAAATCTTCACCGTTCACAAAGTGCATATTTTTCTAAGAATTTTTTGAAAGATCAAAGAATTGTTTCAATTTTAAAATTCTTTCATTTAATTTATAATAAGATTTTGCATTTAGACTTAGTTTAAGAAAGAATAATTTCTGGTTAACCTATGACCTTGGATCGCTTAAATTTTCTATAAATATACTTCAACACCTTTTACTCTTTCAAGATGCTTTTTCAAAATACTAACATTTAATTTCTTTCTTTATGGATTTTGTTGTTATAATCCGCTGAAAACCCTCAGGAGACAAAACTCCTCCTCTAAGGGAAATCTAGAGGTTAACGGCTTATTACGCATGCTCAGTACAATCGCGTCACCTGTGAAAGTGGTGTAATGATCTTCTTAGTTTTTCTGTTTTGCTCGGGACGAGAAAAAGATAAGTGTGAGGGTGGGATTGGTCTCTATATTTGCATATTTTATACCACATCTTCACATTTATTCTATATAAAATTCTGCTAAATAATGGTTTTGTTTGTGTTTCTAGGTCCATGGCATGAAGTGAAGAAGAAGCCCAAAATCTCATTTATTTGATGATTTTTAAAGCATAAAGATAGCTATTGACTTTGGAAGCCCATTTTGTTGCTTCTGGAAGCAGAAGACAAGGATCCAACAGGTTATACATGTCCCATACCCTGACCACGCCCTGCACACCCTGGGGCGACACCTCTGGCCGCAGCATGGCCACGGAAACGCGGTTGAGCCACGCGTTGTACTTCGACGTATGGCCCCGTATGGCCCCATATGTCCTTGGTACCCCTGGTTTTGCCATAAAAGCCCAGTGTTGAGTAGAACTGAGAGAAAGAGAGTTCTTGAAGTAGTTTTTAGGGTAGTTTCTTCTCCTTAGGGTAGTTTAGGTTAGTTGTTCTTCTTCTTCCTCTTTTGTATTTTTCATTTCTTGTAGATCTTGTAATAGAAAAGAAAGTAGTACATGAGTGGAAAGCAAGAGTGCTTGTAATGGAAGGTGACAATTTATGAAAGGTTTTCTCTTTATCTCTCCTTATTTTCTTTTCTCTAAGTCCTTTTACATGCTTAACTAATTCTCTCATGGCAACTAACTACTAACCACTAACTTGCTTATTCCTTACTTGATAATCCACATGAATCTAATAGTTCTACTTGGCCTTGCTCTTGCAAGAGCCATTGATAGCTCATGAGGATGGATTCTAACACTCTAACATTCTAACTCTCTAACAAGCTAACATTATTTTATTCCATGCTTGCTCTTGTTTAGTTTTGATAGTTTAAATGTAGCTTGCACTTGTTTGTTGAGTTTAAATGAGATGAGTTATCTTATGGGTCATGCTTTGAAACGCTCTTGAATCAAGGACTAGTGATGGCCTAGGATACATGTGTGAGGCAACTATCACTAAGAGGTTAGCATGATTAGTAGAGCCATTAATAGTTAGTATCCATGAGTTTTCTTTCCTTTTTACTTTATTTTAGATATATCTCAAAAATCACAAATACCTTCTCTTCTATGTTCCCACTTCTTTGTGTTTCATCGTACTCTTGTCTTTTCATTTTTTATTTTATTTTCTTTTTATTCTTTAAAGCATAGATGAACCGTTAACACACACGTGAATAGACCGGTAAATTTTCTATCACTTTCTGTCCCTATGGATTTCGACCTGTTTAGCCTCTATGCTATAATGGAAGTATCGAGAAAGTCAAAGCACGCACTTTTAACTCGTGACTTCAAAACTTACACTTTTCATGTGGGTTTTCCCCTGATCAGACATCTCAGACTCATTTAGGAGATTGACCTAAGGGGAAAGTTGTTAGAGTTTGACTCTTGTCAAATCGGTGTCTAAGATTGGGGTTGAGAGGTGAAATCTCGAAAAATAGTGGTTTGACATAATTAGGCCCATTGCTCCAGCACGGATACTATTTCTCGAAAAAATTAAAAGGCGTATAAATTCTTTGTTTGATTGTAAAGAAAATTACAATGGATCAATAATTCAATTACAAAAGAGGAGACAATGATTGGGTCTTCCATTCGTTTAAAGCTGGTTTCTTTGTGTAGCGGTGGAAAATGAATCTTGTTTTCCGTTGACCCGGTGAACGTCAAGCTGTTCTGAGAATCTTCTCTTCGGATCTCAGACGGAGTAGCACAACTCCTATTCAATGGAATCTCATAGAGACTTGGGTAAAACTTAGACTCAGTAAGTTGGTAGAAGAGTTTAACTCTTTTCAGTATTTCTCAGCTAAAAAATTCTAATCAAATTCGACCTAATTCAATCGACCAAAATTCTCTGACCCAAATTTCACGACTAGAAAAAATTTCTTCTTTCAATAGAAAACTGAGCTATTTATAGGATTTTTAGAGATAAAACTGCCCCTAAAAACCCCTTCATAATGGGGTTAGTTCCCCTCATTACATGGGTAGTAACTGACCCAGTATGAGGGCAGTTACAACTGAGACGCAAAGCTCACTTGCAGTTAAAATGCGGGCTTAAGCTTTGCGTTTAGCCATTGAAATGTTATTGGATACGGGCTTCGAGCTTTTGCTAGACGCGGGCTTCGAAGCTTGCATCTTGGCATTGCAGTGACGCCGAGCGGCTTTGAGCCTCGCGTTTTGACAGTGCAGTGATGTTGAGACGCGAGCTTTGAGCCTCGCGTTTTGATACTGCTGTGATGCTGGGACGCGGGCTTCAAGCCTTGCGTTTTGGCATTGCAGTGAGGTTGAGACGCGGGCTTCGAGCTTTACGTCTTGACATTGTAGTGAATGGCTTTCATTAGCCTCGTGTTTGAAGTATAGACTCTGCTATCTAATGACTTGTCTTCAGTGATTTTTAGACAGTCTACAAAACTCCTTCCAAAGTTTTCAAAACTTCGCGGTTAACTGAGACGGGTTTTGAAACACTTTGGATTTTTCTTTTGGAAGAAAGCTCTCAAGCTTGGACTGGCAATCTTCTGAGATATCTCGAGCTTGATCTTGTCTGGATCTTCGTCTTCGTGAGTGTACTGTTAAACTTTTTAAAGCCATCAGAGATGATCATCGTGAGTGTCTGGATACGCAATCCAGACCTCCTTGGTGCTCTGAGCTAGTTGTTAGTGTACTACTGAACTGGGGAATAGCCATTTGCTTTCGCCAGTATACTATTGAACTGATTGTAAAAGACTGAACACAGGTCTTGTAGACGCAAAGGTCATGTTGCATTGGAGACGCTAACCTCGTCTGAAGTAGAAACACGACTCTCACTTATTAGAGAGACGCAAATATCAAAGTGAAGACGCAGCTCTCATTTTGTTGAAGTGACGCATACTTCGTGGTGGAGACACGGACTTTTCATCGTTGAAAAAATGCAGCTCTGCTGTTTTGCCAAGGTGCGAGTTTCCTTTAGAGTGAAGACGCACCTTTCACTTGATGTAGAGACACGACTTTGAGCATTACCAAACGTGGGCTTGCTTCATAGTAGAGATGCAGCTCTTGTTGGAAATAGAGGCGCAGCTTTTTGCAAAGACGCGAGGCATAGAATACTGAAGAGACGCGGTCTTCGAAGTGGAGACACACCTCTCACTTTGTTGAAATAACGCGGACTTCAAGGTGGAGACGCGGACCTCTTTTTGCTGGAGAGACTCGGCTCTGTTAAACGCGAGACTCGTGTTCTGGGTGCATTGCAACGTGTCTGGCGGAGCATGAAGAGACGTTGTTCTCTTAGCACGCGAGATTCACGTTCAAGGTGCGTTGCCACGCGTCCAGTGACGATTGATCTCGAGATACGGGCTGCGTATCTCGGTGGATTACTGTGTCTATAAAAAGACAACAGTCTTTCAAGATTCATTATTAGACTCTTTTCATCTCCGTTTGAACTCCGCGTTAAGAGTTTTCAAAACTTAAGAAAAACTCCGAGCTTCTTCTTCTTTCTCTCGTCTTCTACATATAATTCACAGTCAAAATGGCCCCCAAGACCAAACCTGTGGCTTCATCCTCGAGCGCTGTCGATCCAGAGGCTCAAATGAGCAGTTTTTCTACGCAGGAGGCCCCCATTTTAGGTAATAAAACCATTTGAAATGGTTTCCACCATCAAGGAACTTGAAGAGTTATCATAACTCTTAAGTATCTTTTGAATTGAACCGCCAACGCGAGGCTCATGCTAGTGTTTGATTTTCAGATGCGACTCTTGCACTGGTAGGCAAGATGAGGGTTTGATGACCTCCGCGTTTTCGCTTCATCTGCTTGAGTCTGTATCTGTTTGTTGAAAGCGGGCTTTGTTGAGCCTTGCGTTTGATCCCAACAATTAGAGAATTCTTCTAAGTGAGGGAGTTCAGGTGCGGACTTCATGTGAATCTCGCGTCTCTAAGGTTTGACGCGGGTTTCACTGAGTCTCACATCTGACTCCTACACTTAGAGAAATTTCTAAGTTGTGGCGTTTCAAACACATTTAGAGAAATTTCTAAGTTGTGAGCCTCGCATCTCTAAGATTTGACACGGGTTTTACTGAGTCTGGCGTCTCTAAGATTTGACACGGGTTTCACTGAGTCTCGCATCTGACTCCTATACTTCATGTTTTCTGTCTTTACAGAATTTTAACCCTTGGGTTTTTTTATTTCATGCAGGTCTTGACCATATCGATGGTGCTGGTTCCAGTGTCTTTGCCACGTCCATTGGAGGATATTTGGGACGGCCATCTTGTTTGATTGGTGACCGCTTGAGAAGTCAGAACTTCTATCCAAGGGCGAAAAAGATCTGGGCGGTTCTCGATACACATCAAGACATTATTGGACATGATGCACTAGTAATGTCTCAGATCCTTCCTGATCACAATAAGCATGGCACATTTGAAGGTCACAGGAAAAAGGACTTCACCAGTAAGGTCTCGGATCCTCCCTTCATCAATCTTGTTTAAAGAAGTGACAACAATGAAAATCCATGCTCATTAGATGACTTTATGGTGGTGGAGCTTCCCGTTAAGCGAAGGATTACGGCCTTGTGAAGACCTTCGCACCGGTTGGTTGGGTGGAATCTAAATGCTCCCCTGCATTTCGACCTCGAGAAGCACCATTATTCTCAAGAGGAGAGGAAATTGATCTGCTGTTCCTGGCCACAGTCAAGATTACAAACTTTGTGTATCTTCAATGTTTCAAGGAGTAATTGCAATCTTTCACTGAGCAAGAGGGACTACTTTGTACTCCTTTGTTGTAATACTCAATCTTATTGTATAAGAGAGCTTTTTGTATCACTTTCATGTTTTGAATATCAATAAAAGTGACACTTTTTCCGAACTTCTTATTTGTCTTGATTTCTTTTTTTTTTTTTTGCATTGAAAATCAGACAAATGATTACCTTTGATTTGCTAGAGGTGTAATATTTAACTTAGCAACTCAAAGTAGAAAAATTCCATTTAAAAAATTTAACAAAGGTTACTGTCCGAGGTATGATATTAACTTGACAGGCGTGGAATATTTTTTTTATGGACTTGCCATTCTATGGATGAGGATGACAAGTGAAGTTTTCACTCCGCAGAGTCTTCATCAAAGGTTTAGTATTAATGTGATTAAGACTCAGCTGGGATTGATGAGAATACTGTTAAAGATGTGATATTAACCTAACAGTGATTTGAAGTGGATCTGCCATTCTATTGACGAGAATAACAAGTAAGACTATACCCGTCAGAAATCTAAGTATTTCTTTATCATTAGAGGCATAATATTAATTTAACGGATTGAATTGAATCTTGCCAGAGGTCTGATATTAACTTGACAAGGATGTGAGTTAGAGGTGTGATGTTAACTTAGCTTCTCAGGAATTTTAGTTTCATTTGAAAGCCATAAGTGTAATGTTAAACTTGGCAATAGAGGTAATGTTATAGGTGTAATTTTGAACTTAGCATTAGTCATCTCGACTTCGATACGGAAGTTCGGGGAAAGCCATTGTCATAGGTATATTGGTGAACTTAACAACGAACTAGATGCTAGAGGTGTGATGTTAAACTTAGCATCGTTCATCTCAGCTTCGACATGGAAGCATGAGGAAAGTGACTGTCAGAGGTTTAATATTGAATTTGGCAGCAACTTAATCACTGTTAGAGGTGTAATATTAAGCTTAACAGTAATTTGTCAGAGATATAATGTTAACATGACAACAAGAGGATTTGCGATATGAGCAATTTTGAGAACTTGTCATTCTATTGAGGAGAATTGACAAGTGGAATTTGGAATATCAGAGATGTAGTGTTAACTTGACAAGAGTTGATTTGCGATATGAGCAATTTTAAGGTCTTGTCATTCTTGATTAGTCTACAATTCTGCATTATTATGTCGCATTTCTCACAGTTTTTATGAATAAATAGTCGTCTAAATCATGTTTTGGTCTTAATTGCAGGTAAATCTAAAGTCCAAGGGCAAAGATGGAATAAGAGGCTAATTCAGCTCAATTTATGCTAATTAATCCCGCAATTACTTGGAGGCCAAGCAAAGGATTTTCTAGAACATGCATTGTACCTAGACTCCTGAGCTGTCAGACGAATATTCGGGCGAAAGTACCAGAAATAGGATATACCTGGAAGCAGCTAGAAGCCATACGAACGCGTGGACGAAATCCAGAGACACGATTCCCTAGGATTGCCGCAATTCCACGGCATTCCTTGAGATTCTGCGGCAATCCTAGGGAGCCACGCGTCGATTTTCGACGCGTGGCCCCGTCTCTTCTTCTGGATCCTTCTGAGCCCTATAAATAGCCCTGCAGAGGCCAAGAGCGAGAGCAGTCTTCGTTTTTAGGAGTAGGTACAGATTTTAGGAGAGATTTAGTGTAGTGTAGGTGCTTTTCATTTCTCTTCTCTTGTATTTTCATTGTTTGTAGATCATTGTAGTAGGGCTGAGTGATTCATAGAGAGAGAGATAGTGAGGGATTGATGTAATAGAGAGTGACACTCTATGTAAAGGTTCCTCCTTTCTCTTCCATTGTAATCTCCTTCATCTTCTACATGATGTTTTGTTTCTAGTTTTTCTTCTCATGGCAATCTAACTACTAACCACTAACCTATCTAACCACTTACTTGATAATCCACATGAATCGGGTTGCCTCTACAAGGCCTTGTTCTTGCAAGAGCCATTGATGGCCAAAGATGATGGGTTCTAACATCTAACTTGCTAACTTGCTAACCAAGCTAACTCTCTTTTACTTCATGCTCTTTTATTTCTAACATCTAACTTGCTAACTTGCTAACCAAGCTAACTCTCTTATTTCATGCTCTTTTATTTCATGCTAGTAGTGTAATGAGTGATGCTTGTAATAGCTTGTTATTGTTGCAATGTTGTGATTGTTATGAACCATCCATGAGCCATGCTTTGTATTGCTTCTTGAAGATAAGGATTGTGATGGCCGAGGATCAAAATGTGAGGCAACTATCTCGAAGAGGTTAGCATGGTTAGTGGAGTACTTAGTAGTTAGTAACCATGAGTTTTCTTTTACCTTTGTTTTAGAAATCGTTTTCAAGTTCCTCTTCTTATTTTCTTATCGACGTTTTCATCGCTCTCCTAACCTACCACATGCTTGTTTTCATTTTCTTTTCTTTTTCATTCTTTCAACATAGAAGAATTGTTAACATCTGACGTGACTAGAGACTGTTAATGCTTCTATCGCCTCCCTTCCCTGTGGATACGACCCGTTAAGCCAATGCTATAACGGAAGTATCGAGGGTATACTAAGCACATTCAAGCTTTTCATTTGATTTCACATAATACACATTTTTAGTGCTAGTTCCCACCCGATCAAAAAAAATGGCGCCGTTGCCGGGGAAGGGAATGATTTTGATGTCACGTTTTTGTTAACATTTGTCTTCTCTGTTTTGGTGTGCAGGGCAATATTTACAGGTGCTTAACATTGCAGTACATAAATTAGCTCTGCATCTCCCTGCTCCAGAAAGCAGGGCCCCAAATTTTGAACAAAAGCCGCGGATCCGCCACATTTGCCGCAAAATTGCGGCACTTTTGTGAAAATTGTATATGTTGTTGTTCTGGGATGTGTGAATTGTAATAGCTAGTTGATTTGTGCTGCTATTTTTTTCTGCTTTGATTGCCTACACACCATAATAAATAAAAGAACTAAAATACGGTAATTGGACGCTTTTAAAACGGTTTAGACATTTGCATTTAGGCACGTGTCAATTCAATTCCAATATACTGTATTTTGTTCTATTGTTGTGATTTGGATGGAGATGTACATATGGCATTGCATATAGCATAGGACAAACACGTGGGTGATTTATCGCTTTGTGTTATATTCTTGTCTATATTGCACACTTGCACAAATTGAACTTAAGGGCAAAACCCAAACAAGATAAGGTGGGATTTCATATCCCTTCCTTAGCCCAAAAATCATCTCCCCACTCACACAACCCAAGCCCTAATAAAATTTGAATAGACGTTGGCCCCTAGGGACATTTCATCTAGGTCTAGGTCAACCCTACTCTTGGCTTGGTTTTGATTTTTTGTTTTCTTTTTGTTTGTTGTTTGATTCTTTCTTTTTTGTGATTTTTTGTGTGAAATGGCATTCAACAATAACAATTCTTTCAATCCAAACATGAATCCATATTTCACACCAACTCCATTTTATTCGGATAATTCCAACCCGGCGTTTTACAATATGCACCAACCACATACACCGGGTTGGCCTTATCCGAATCAATACAACCCATACCCACATTCTAATAACTATAATTTCCAAAATAATTTCAACTCGTCACAGAGTAATTGGGGATTCAAGTCCCCCGAGTTTAATTATCAACCTCCTTGTCCCCCATGTCTACCTTGTCCATCATATTCACATTATCCACAATATTCATTCCCCGATTCCGCTTCATATACTCCTTTTTCTGGACCTCCCATTGAAGAAAAATATGAGTTACAAAGGAGTATAGAAGCCAATCTACAAGAGGCCGAGCAACAAATTCAGAAAATGAGGGCCTCTCCAATTCCACAACATTTTCAAGATTCATACTCATTTCCACCAATTCAAAATAGAAGACCATCAATTTTGAAAATGAGTATGCGTGAGTCCAAACAAAAATCACAAAATCTGATGGACTCACAATTTTGCCACCAATTCCAACACAACTCTTCATCTTTTCAACAAAATGATGAACCAATGAATTATAAAAAGATGCTTGAAATTATGACTCAGGCTCAAAATGCTCGTAACCGTGACATAGATTTGATGATCCAAACTCTTCATTCTCATCCTATTTCTAATGTCACTAACCATTCTGTCAGAGCCAAAGAGTCATGTTGTTTTGGAAATAAAGATTCAATTTCAGCACACCCACCTGAACTTGTCCAAACTTCAGATCCCATTGACATTTTGGCAAGTTATCCTTTTCCTGAAATTGAACTTGAGCATGAATATGATCATGAACCTCAAATTAGTGATTCAATTCTACTTCCTGATTCAATTATGACTCCAGTATCTTCACCTGATTTCAATCCTTTTCCCGAGTCAGTATTGGATCCAGTGCCAATCCATTGTGAAATTGAATCACCAATCATTTATGATGATCATATTGAACTTGACCAATTTCTTACTTTTGAAAGTCCCATTGATAAATTGGCAAGTTCTCATTTTTGTGGAATTGAACTGAATGAGGAATGTGACTTTGATCCTCAAGTTTGTGATTTAGTTCAAATACCTGAATCATTATTGACTCCTGTTTTGTTACCCAATTTGAGTAACATTTTAGAGTCAGTTTTGATTCCAATTCCTCCTGAACTTGAATCACCAATCTTAGATAGTCACATTCCATCATGGGGAAATGAATGTGGACCTGAGTTTCATCTTCTTGATTTGGACCCACTTCCTGAACCGATCTCGACTCCTGAACCTTTACTTGACTTGAGTCATTTTTCTGAGTCGGTGTTAGTTCCTGTGCTTCCTGAGTCCAAATCAATCATTCCATTCTGGGACAAGGGCTTTGAAAAATTTGACTCTGAAATTATTTGAAAATTTGAAAATTAGATGGGGTAAAATTCCTAATAAAAATTATAAATGCATACATCTTTTTAGTGGGTTGTATCATGGAGGTTTCTGGTGGGTTCCTTCGGACTCCACGCAATAATGATTGGGCCGCCTTTCGTAGACCAATCAGACCGCCACCGGAACTACCACCTTGAGGTAATTTTTTCCTTTCCTCTCTATTTGTTTCATGCATACATATATCACGATGCATTGAGGACAATGCATGAAATAAGTGTGGGGGAGGGTTTACTAACATAGAGTTTTTAGATTTTCTTTCTTTTACACTTCTTTTAGAAATAAAAAAATATAATAAAAAAAAACTTTTTGAAATAAGAGACAAAAGTTTTGATCTATTTTTAAGAAAATTAAGATGTATCTTAGAAATTAAGAAAGCCTTAATTATGACATCTTAAACCTAGTTGAAATAATAGATCTTGTTTGAAATTATAGGCTAAGTAAGTAAAATTGGTGAGATATTTCTATCTTGAATTTTTTGCCTTAGATAGTATGCACTTCACACTTACACATTTTTGGGATGGAAACAAAGACCAAAATGCCATAAAAATAAAGGAAAAAAAGAAAAAAAAATGTATATATATAAATAAAACATCACCTATTATGCTGGATAAATGTGCCTCAAGAAGCATGATTATTCACGCCTAACGGTGGTAAAAACCTATTAAGCTGGATAAATGTGCCTCAAGAAGCATGATTATTCACGCCTAACGGTGGTAAAGGAAATAAATAATCCCCTTTAGTTTTGTGGCCTTTTTCACTCGAGTCCTTAAACCCGAGGGATGTTTTCTCATCTGGTGCTCTAGGACCGTCTGGTTTGGGAGTCATCGGTTAAAAGCTCGCTACAAGGGTAAACTAGAAAGCCTAAACTAAGGGAAGAAAAAAAACAGAAATATATATATATATATATATATAAATGGCTTGATGGTTGGAGTTGAAATCCCAGAAATTTTCACTGAGCACGGTGTGCATATTATCTAGGTTTTATGAAAGATAAAATATTCAATCTAATTTGAATTCTTACCTTAATTGAAGACAAGATCTTGCATAGAGACTAAGTTTAAGGAAGAATGATTATAGGTGGACTTATGACCTTAGATCACTTATATTTTTGCAAAAATAGTTCGAAAACATGTCTCTCTTTCAAAATGAATTTTCAAAACACTAACATTTGTCTTCTTTCTTTATGGATTTTGTGGGTGCAATCCGCTGAAAAACTCTCAGGAGAGAACACTCCTCCTCTAGGGTAACCTAGAGATTTAACGGCTTGTTGCACGCGCTCAGTGCAATCGCGTCACCTGCGAAAGTGGTGTAATAAAATTTGTAGTATAGTTTTTCTTTCTTTGTTTTGCTCGGGACGAGCAAAAGAATAAGTGTGGGGGTGTGATTAGTCTACAATTCTGCATTATTATGTCGCATTTCTCACAGTTTTTATGAATAAATAGTCGTCTAAATCATGTTTTGGTCTTAATTGCAGGTAAATCTAAAGTCCAAGGGCAAAGATGGAATAAGAGGCTAATTCAGCTCAATTTATGCTAATTAATCCCGCAATTACTTGGAGGCCAAGCAAAGGATTTTCTAGAACATGCATTGTACCTAGACTCCTGAGCTGTCAGACGAATATTCGGGCGAAAGTACCAGAAATAGGATATACCTGGAAGCAGCTAGAAGCCATACAAACGCGTGGACGAAATCCAGAGACACGATTCCCTAGGATTGCCGCAATTCCACGGCATTCCTTGAGATTCTGCGGCAATCCTAGGGAGCCACGCGTCAATTTTTGACGCGTGGCCCCGTCTCTTCTTCTGGATCCTTCTGAGCCCTATAAATAGCCCTGCAGAGGCCAAGAGCGAGAGCAGTCTTCGTTTTTAGGAGTAGGTGCAGATTTTAGGAGAGATTTAGTGTAGTGTAGGTGCTTTTCATTTCTCTTCTCTTGTATTTTCATTTGTTTGTAGATCATTGTAGTAGGGCTGAGTGATTCATAGAGAGAGAGATAGTGAGGGATTGATGTAATAGAGAGTGACACTCTATGTAAAGGTACCTCCTTTCTCTTCCATTGTAATCTCCTTCATCTTCTACATGATGTTTTGTTTCTAGTTTTTCTTCTCATGGCAATCTAACTACTAACCACTAATCTATCTAACCACTTACTTGATAATCCACATGAATCGGGTTGCCTCTACAAGGCCTTGTTCTTGCAAGAGCCATTGATGGCCAAAGATGATGGGTTCTAACATCTAACTTGCTAACTTGCTAACCAAGCTAACTCTCTTTTACTTCATGCTCTTTTATTTCTAACATCTAACTTGCTAACTTGCTAACCAAGCTAACTCTCTTATTTCATGCTCTTTTATTTCATGCTAGTAGTGTAATGAGTGATGCTTGTAATAGCTTGTTCTTGTTGCAATGTTGTGATTGTTATGAACCATCCATGAGCCATGCTTTGTATTGCTTCTTGAAGATAAGGATTGTGATGGCCGAGGATCAAAATGTTAGGCAACTATCTCGAAGAGGTTAGCATGGTTAGTGGAGTACTTAGTAGTTAGTAGCCATGAGTTTTCTTTTACCTTTGTTTTAGAAATCGTTTTCAAGTTCCTCTTCTTATTTTCTTATCGACGTTTTCATCGCTCTCCTCACCTACCACATGCTTGTTTTCATTTTTTTTTCTTTTTCATTCTTTCAACATAGAAGAATTGTTAACATCTGACGTGACTAGAGACTGTTAATGCTTCTATCGCCTCCCTTCCCTGTGGATACGACCCGTTAAGCCAATGCTATAACGGAAGTATCGAGGGTATACTAAGCACATTCAAGCTTTTCATTTGATTTCACATAATACACATTTTTAGTGCTAGTTCCACCCCGATCAATTCTATCGAGGAGAATTGACAAGTAGAGTTTGGAATGTCAGAGGTATAGCATTAACTTGACAAGAGGTTATTTGTGATATAAGCAATTTTGAGTACTTGTCATTCTATTGAGGAGAATTGACAAATTAGAATGTCAAAGGTGTAGTGTTAACTTGACAAGGGTTGAAGACTTGTGACTACATGTAAGGGAGCACAAGTGGGAGTTCGTACTCACTGGAGAGTATTGAAACTTTTCACTGTTAGAGGCGTAGTGTTAACATAGCAGTGATTGAGCTTGTGAACCTACCACTCCATGGGAGAGATTGGTAGGGGACTTTGGTGGAAAATAGAATGAACTGTCAGAGGTGTAATATTAATATGACACACATCGATTTTCTAAGGGCATGGGAGGTTTGTCGTTAGAGGTGTAATGTCAACATGACAGTGGAAAGATTTGAGTGGGTCTTGTTGTCAGAGATTTAATGTTAACTTGACTGACTCCACTGGAGATTGAGAAAAATGGCTTGTCAGATGTTTACTGTTAACCTGTCAAGTCTCTGCTCATTCCGTCAGGGAAATAGACACATATATTTTGTGGTCCTACCATTCTATGGGCGAGAACAGGTAAGAGATTTTGGAGGGGAGGACGGGACCAAGTCCCTTTAGATTTTTAGCAAACCCTCAGCTATCAACGGATTTGGTATGCCTTTACCAACTACCGTTTGAGTTGGGCTAGCATACTATTTCCCTCAGCATGATAAGTTGTCGAGAACTTATGTTGGACTTAAAAGACAACATTTTTCTTTATCCTTGGCCGTCAGAGGCGTCGGATGTTCATAGATAAACTAGAGAAGAGTAACAAGGCTAAAACTGAAGTTTCGCACTTTGTTTCTTTTCGATGTTTACATCATGCATCATGATGTAACCAGCATTCGGTCGACTCGACAAAGATCAACCGTAATGTGATTCATTGAAGAAAGAAAGAAGCTTTTCTTTGGCGCTCTTCCAAACATCTTGGATCTGAAAATTTTGATCAAAGGTGTAATGTTAACCTGATCGTAGGAAGACTTCTGTCAAGTTCATGGATAAACTAGAGAAGAGTAACAAGGTTAAAACTGAAGTTTTACACTTTGTTTCTTCTTCGATGTTTACATCATGCATCATGATTTAACCAGCGTTCGGTCGACTCGACAATGATCGACTGTAATGTGATTCGTGGAAGAAAGAAAGAAGTCTTTTTTTGGCGCTCTTCCAAACATCTTAGATCTGGAAGTTTGATCAGAGGTGTAATGTTAACCTGATAATAGGAAGAATCCTATTAATGACAGTACTTCTTCAAAAATCTGCCTTTGATCAGCATCATGAGCGTATCACCGTTTGGGGTTGTAAGGCGCTATGCTCCATTCGAATAGACCAACTCCACTACAAATGGTCCTTCCTATTTGGGCTGAAATTTTTCTTCGGTCTTATGCGTCATCACTATGGGTCTTCTGACAGCTAAAACAAGGTCACCTTTCTTGAAAATCCGCTCTTTGACTTTCTTATTGAAGGCTCTGGTAATTCGAGCATGATAGAGCTTGATTTGTTGTTGAGCTTGCAGGCGTTTACCGCTTAAAACTTCTAGCTTCTGGAGTCGCAGTCGATGCTTCTCCTCATTTGTCATCTCCGTTGTCAAGGCAACACGTAAAGATGGGATCTGGATTTCTAGTAGAAGTACGGCTTCACATCCATATACCAAAGAGAACGGTGTAGCTTTCGCCAAAGTTCTCACTATCGTGCGATAAGCCTATAAGTATTCAGCTAATTTATCATCCTAATCGCGTTGGCTCTTCAAGATGAATTTCTTGAGAAGTTTCCCAATGGTTTTGTTGAAAGCTTCTACAATGCCGTTATCGGCTGGGTAATATGCCATTGAAGACACTTTATATTCTAAACTTGTTGCAGAATTTTGGAAGGCTTAGCTGACGAATTGAGACCCATTATTATGGACAATTTGTCGGGGCATGCCAAAGCAGTAGACCATGTGATGTTTAATGAACTTGATCACATCAGATGTCTTTACCTCCCTCAAGGGGATAGCTTCAGCCCATTTAGAGAAGTAATGGGTGTGGCTAAGATAAACTTATGTCTTTTGGATGAAGGTGGGCTGATTGGACCAACCACATCCATTCTCACATTTCGAATGGCCAGGAAGTTGTTGGGTGAAGATGTCCGGTACCAGGTGAATGAAGTCACCATAGATCTGACAGGCATGGCATCGCTTAGCGTAAGCGATGATGTCAGTGATTGATGGGGAGATTTCGCTCCTCGTTTTAAAATTACCGCAAGTGCACGGTCGTTCGATGTAGCACTTGAGGGTCGGTCCACAGGGACAGGTGGTTCTTTTGGTTATGACACTTCTACACGAATGGATCAAAAGATTTATGGATCTTGAGTGAGTTGTGTGAACTAATTATAGTAAAAGAAAGGTGAAGCACCTAGGATCGAATCCCCTAAACCAGCATCAAGCGGTCAATTTTGGTCTCCATACCAGTTTGTAATACACACCAAATCTCTATGTCTAAGAGGCACATTAATTTTGGACACTAGATTTAAGCACAAGCTATTATCCTGTTACATAGTCCATCAAAGATGAATTAACTAAATTAAACAGATAACATGAGTGCAACAGATCCTAAGCATGGACCATTAACCCCCGATACATAGCCTGTCAAATATCCAGTTATTCTAGAAATTAATTCCTAAAAGTAGTAGGTCAATTGGTGTGCATACGTCATAAATAGGAGATTGACTCAGTCCACAAGAATTAAGTCTAGGTTCATCTCCCCTAAATACTCGCTGAAAAATTACCTACTCATGTTAAATTAACAATAACCTAAACTTATTAAATAAGTTTAAAATTATCTGAATTTAATTAAATAATTTATTGCAACATGTATTAATTAAACTAAACTAATCAAATTAAATTAATTAAAAAAAATAAAACAAAATTAAAAAAGAAAAACCTTACCTGCAGGGGCAGGGGGCGCAAGGCCCGCTCCCTCTTCCTCTTCAAATTGAGGCGCCAAGGGGGCGCCCCTTTGCTCTTAAATGGAGGGCGCCCAGGCGCCCTCTGTTTCTTGTGCAGAAGCGCCTGTTGGCGCCTCTGTACATTGTCTTTTTCTTTTTTTTTTATTTTTTTCCCTAAATCATATGATTAAAATAACACTAAAAGGGAGAGAGAGATTTCAATTAAAAAAATAATAATAAAAATAAAAAAAATGCTGTAAATAAAATTCTTACCTTTAAACTCTGAGATTGGAATTAGAAGAGATCTCCATTAGATGAAAATAACTTTTGAAAAAGTGGCCAAAATCCAAGGCTTGATTATGAGAGAAAAATTCTACAAAAATAAAAACCCTAGAAAAGAAAAAAAAACTCCCACAAACCCTAGCTTTCATTGGCTTTTATAAGCCAATGAATATGCTATTCTCACATTTTCTCTAAACATTCCACTCTCACAAATGTTCTCCTTTCCATCTCAGTTACAAGTCAAATCTGGAGTAAGAATATCGCAAGAGAAAATAAATTACATTCAACCCCCTCAACATTTCATAATTGCGCCCAGATTTGGTCCAATGACAGTAGCAGAACGTTTTTGACTTTTACGGGCAGGTAAATGGCTGAATCAGCAAAACCTCTCAACACAAAAGTTGTAGATCTTCGAATTCTCTTTCCGTAGCATCTTAAATGATTTCGTTCGGAGTCTTGTAGCTCAAGTTATGATCAAAATACCGCAACATATTTGGAAAGCAACCCTCAATCTTTTACAAACTGCGTAGTTTTATTGCTGAAAGTACCCGGATTCTTCTTTCTCTTTCTTTTACCTATTTCCTGCAAAAGTTCAATCAACTATACCCGAGTAGCATTATTTATATACATATAATAGATAATTAGGAGCATAAAAATGATATAAAATCGTGCTGATCAAATACCCCCACACCTATCTTTTGCTAGTCCTCGAGCAAAACTAATAAAAAGAAAAAAAGAAAAACTAAACTACTCTAACTCACTTTCGTAGGAATCACGGTTACACTTAGCATGTGCAACAAGCCGTTAAACCCCTAGGTTACCCTAGAGGACGAGTTTTGTCTCGTGAGGGTTTTCAGTGGATTACACCCACAAAATCCAAGAAAGTTAGAGATTAAGAAATAAATAAAAGTAAAATAAGGATAACCGAAAATCAAGAAAAGAAAAACAATTCAATTTTTTTATTTTTTTTATTTTTTTTTGGTAACTAGTTAGTAAGATCATCAATTTCCAAAAGTTTCATTTTCAAGTAAAACCTCAATTCAAGAAATTATATTGGCTATAAAATAAAGTCTCAAATCCAAAACTTTACACCATCAGTCCTAAGTTTCAGATCCTATGTACCCCGTGGTCGTGATGTAGTTCTTAAGCTTGGGAATATTTAATTGCAACTTTCATATCTTTTTTTTTCTTTTTTTTTTTACTATCTTTCGCGTAGATATCGAGGCTTCCTGAGGCCAAGATACCTAGCTAATTGATAATCAAAATTATTATATTTTTATAGTGTCTTGTCCTCTTAGGCTTTCTCAGCTACCCATATAGCGAGCTTTAGGTCAATGCTCCCAAACCAGATGGTCTTAGGGCAATAAGTGTAGAGACACTCCTACGGACTTAATTACTCAAGCAACTGAGGCCATAAAATAAGACTTATTAATCTTTATTTTATTATATAAAAAAATTTCTTCTTTTTTTTTTCTTTTTAGTTGCAATCAATATCCCAAGCCTATGAACTAATAGTGTAAGTGCTATTGGGTACATAATCACTTAGACTAAGTTTAGATGGTATGTCTGTTTTAGATTATAATCTTTATTTTAAGATTTTATAATTCTTTCATCTTGATCTTACCCTTAAAATCCACTCATGGATACTAAATCACTTACATACTAGCTACTCATTTGTAGAAATTTTTCAAATTTTGCACAAATTTTTTTTTTTTTTGAAAGACTCTCAATAAAGAAAGAAAAGAGAAATAAAGTGAAAACCCTAAAACTAAAACAAAACCAAAAAGACTCCTAAAACAAAAGAAATATGAATCTCCCCCCACACCTAAACTGTGTCATGTCCTCATGCACATAAATGAATACAGAGATAAAAATAATATAGCATGTAATTTACACATCCACAACATGCACACAATCATGATAATCATGCAATCCAAGCATACACAAGATATAAAAATGTAAACAGTATGCTAGATTAGACATACTCACAGTGTACTGGAGAACCCAGCTACCGAAATAACAAAAATGCTCCTTGTATGTGGTGGATGCCTCCTTACTTATCCTGTATCACTTGTAAAAAAAACTCGGCACATAGGTTAGAGAAAAAGAAATAAAAGACTCACTAAAACTGACTCAACTAACTAAAAGAGAAATGAAAAGACTCAACAAAAAAATAATAATAATAAAAAAATAAAAATAAACAAATATTTACATATGTACAATTTCACAACTCCCTCACACCTAGATCTTTCTAGGTCTATACCCTCGAGCTCGCTTCCCATCATTCCAATGGGTTCTCTTCAATGGACAAAGTGGAGAGGTTAATCTTTTTGTCATCTTTAATTTCATCCTCTCCAACTTGTTCATTACTTTCCTCCATCTCCTCCTTCTCTTCTTTCCATACCTCCTCACAAATTCATCATTTTTACACGATATAATTGGAGTGTCCACAATATTATTGCCTATGAATTTAAGCTCATCCTCAAACATCACCTCAAAACTTAAATCAACAATTTTCTTTGGAGGTGTGTAATTAACCAAAGCATCCCTAACCGGTTCATCTAAATATATGAGTTCGTCTTCAAATAGGTTTTTAGAGCTTTGATTAATTAGTGATTCTTGAATCAAGTTTTGAAAAGTATGATCATTTGTTGGCTCATCGAAAGTGAAGATACTCAAATTGAGTTTTGTTTTCTCAAAGGGAACTCTAAACTCAAGATTCTCAACACATGTTTTCTCATCATTGTGATCATACTCTTCAACAAAAAGCTCGTCAAGAAACAAAGGCTCATTATCCATGTAGGCATCCTCACAATTTTGATCAGTGTGCTCTATTTTCTCCATATGAGTGGATGCAATTTTCTGCTCCTCAACATTTATCTTTTCACAGAACTTAGAAAATTCATCCTCAAATTTCTCTTGAAACAAAAATTCATCATTGTCACATTCATCTTCACAGCAAGATTCAACTGGCTCCACATGAGGTGTACGTGTAACCAAATAATTTCTAATCACTTCATCCAGACACTGAGGATCATCACGTTTGCACACCTCATGGACCTTCACAACTTCCTCAACAGGCTTCTCATGTTCAAGCTCTTCAAATTGATTAAGATAAAATGATTGGGACTCGAAGGGTATCTCGATGGAATGATTAGACATGTCACTATGGCCAACGATTTGCTCTTCGGGTCTAACATTTTGGCCTTTGTTCATCTTATGAAAGTTGATGTGCTCTTGAATGGACATGGGTCGAGTCGGCGTTGGTTCATGAACTAGTTGACTAGAAAAGGGATCCTTCTCTTGCTCACTAACCAACTCATTTGCTGGCCTGTTTAAGCAGTCTCTAGTGTCATAGAGCACTTGCTTTGAAGTTTGCCTGAAAGTTTCAAAAGCTTCCTCTAGTGTTGGTTCCTTGTCCTCCTGATTGCCATTTAGCTCAATTTGTGAAAGTTGATGGAACTCTTGAACTTGATCTGGACTTGTGGTTGGAACAGGTTGATTGAGATGAGTCATTATCTTATCCATGTGAGCACATGCCTCGATTAACTGCTGATTGGTTTCGGCTATAGTTTGCTGCATGGCTTTAAAACTCTCCTCTAATGTGCTCATCGGTTTCTTATAATCATTGTCAAATCCCCAAGATAGAGGTGATGGTTCAGTGTAGGACCAATTAGATTGAGAATTTTGATATGATTGATCCCAAGAAAATTGAGGACAATTCCAACCCTCCGAATTGAAGTTTGATGGATAAGGTTCGCTCGTAGGTCCTTGAAATGTGTGGAATTGATTTTGACCTGGTCCCAGCGAAAACCCTACCGAAGGACATTGTTCTGAAGGATGATTTGGATCTTGACAGTGATGACAACTCATAGGATGATATGAAGAAAATGAGTAGTTCGTGGGATGGATGTATTCATTAAAATCTGGAAGAGAGGTTGGTGGGTGGAAATGAGGGTCTGGCCTATAAAATGGATCGTAACCAAATGAATTTGGATAGGCCATAGGGAAAGAATTTTTTTAATTTCTTTAAATTTGTTTTTTTTTTGAATTTTTATTTGTTTGAATTTTTGATTTTTGAATTTTTTTTTTTTAACAATCCGTTATAGGTCAAAACTAAAGATAGAACACCGTGTCCCCGGCAACGGCGCCAAAAACTTGATGGGGAGATTTCGCTCCTCGTTTTAAAATTACCGCAAGTGCACGGTCGTTCGATGTAGCACTTGAGGGTCGGTCCACAGGGACAGGTGGTTCTTTTGGTTATGACACTTCTCCACGAATGGATCAAAAGATTTATGGATCTTGAGTGAGTTGTGTGAACTAATTATAGTAAAAGAAAGGTGAAGCACCTAGGATCGAATCCCCTAAACTAGCATCAAGCGGTCAATTTTGGTCTCCATACCAGTTTGTAATACACACCAAATCTCTATGTCTAAGAGGTACATTAATTCTGGACACTAGATTTAAGCACAAGCTATTATCCTGTTACATAGTCCATCAAAGATGAATTAACTAAATTAAACAGATAACATGAGTACAACAGATCCTAAGCATGGACCATTAACCCCCGATACATAGCCTGTCAAATATCCAGTTATTCTAGAAATTAATTCCTAAAAGTAGTAGGTCAATTGGTGTGCATACGTCATAAATAGGAGATTGACTCAGTCCACAAGAATTAAGTCTAGGTTCATCTCCCCTAAATACTCGCTGAAAAATTACCTACTCATGTTAAATTAACAATAACCTAAACTTATTAAATCAGTTTAAAATTATCTGAATTTAATTAAATAATTTATTGCAACATGTATTAATTAAACTAAACTAATCAAATTAAATTAATTAAAAAAATAAAACAAAATTAAAAAAGAAAAACCTTACCTGCAGGGGCAGGGGGCGCAAGGCCCGCTCCCTCTTCCTCTTCAAATTGAGGCGCCAAGGGGGCGCCCCTTTGCTTTTAAATGGAGGGCGCCCAGGCGCCCTCTGTTTCTTGTGCAGAAGCGCCTGTTGGCGCCTCTGTACATTCTCTTTTTCTTTTTTTTTTCTTATTTTTTTCCCTAAATCATATGATTAAAATAACACTAAAAGGGAGAGAGAGATTTCAATTAAAAAAATAATAATAAAAATAAAAAAAATGCTGTAAATAAAATTCTTACCTTTAAACTCTGAGATTGGAATTAGAAGAGATCTCCATTAGATGAAAATAACTTTTGAAAAAGTGGCCAAAATCCAAGGCTTGATTATGAGAGAAAAAATTCTACAAAAATAAAAACCCTAGAAAAGAAAAAAAAAACTCCTACAAACCCTAGCTTTCATTGGCTTTTATAAGCCAATGAAAATGCTATTCTCACATTTTCTCTAAACATTCCACTCTCACAAATGTTCTCCTTTCCATCTCAGTTACAAGTCAAATCTGGAGTAAGAATATCTCAAGAGAAAATAAATTACATTCAACCCCCTCAACATTTCATAATTGCGCCCAGATTTGGTCCAATGACAGTAGCAGAATGTTTTTGACTTTTACGGGCAGGTAAATGGCTGAATCAGCAAAACCTCTCAACACAAAAGTTGTAGATCTTCGAATTTTCTTTCCGTAGCATCTTAAATGATTTCGTTCGGAATCTTGTAGCTCAAGTTATGATCAAAATACCGCAACATATTTGGAAAGCAACCCTCAATCTTTTACAAACTGCGTAGTTTTATTGCTGAAAGTACCCGGATTCTTCTTTCTCTTTCTTTTACCTGTTTCCTGCAAAAGTTCAATCAACTATACCCGAGTAGCATTATTTATATACATATAATAGATAATTAGGAGCATAAAAATGATATAAAATCGTGTTGATCAGTGATCATCTTTGGCCAATAATATCCCAGTCTTCAGAGTCGATCTTCAATTTTTGGACTAGTTTGGTGAGCTCCACACATGCTGTCATGAGCCTCTTTGAGTTTTTCTTGTGCTTCTTTATGTGACAAGCAGTGGAGTAGGATTCCATCATGCGATCAGTGATATGATATTCTTGTAATCGCATTGTCATAGAATTTAGGGGCCTTCCTTCTAATGGCAGCCGGCTCTTTAGGGTCATCAGGCAAAATGTCATACAGTGCATAGTCGATGTACAGAAATCGTCAATCTCTGAGCTCTGGACATGTTGAAGCCTCTAGAGCTTTTTTGACTTGAAGGTCTCCCGTTGGCTTTTTGTTGTTTTCAAAAATGAATCTTGGACAATACAAGTCATGGTTGTAGACGAGTACTTTCTTTGTCGCTCCAGCTGGAAGAGCTAAGGAAGTAGCGAGAGATGCCAGTGCATCTGCACGCACATTTTGCTGGCGAGGTATATGGTCGATGTAGAAGTTTCTGAACCTCTCTGCCATGTAGATAATTGTGTTATGATAAGAGTACCAAGTCTAATGTCTGACTTCGTATTCCCCGCGAGCCTAGTTAACGATAAGCTTTGAGTCACCGTATGCTTCAAGATTTCTAACGCCAATCTCATCGGCATTTGCCTCCCAATTAAGATAGCATTGTATTCCGCTACATTGTTAGAACATGGCTCAGTTAATGAGAATGCGTGAGGGATTATGTATCTCTGTGGGGAGACAAGTACTACCCCTACTCCTGCTATAATATTTCCTTGCGGACCCGTTCTCGATGCGCCGTCAAAGAAGAGTTGCCATGCCTGTCCTTCGAAAGATGCTTGGGTCAAGCAAACTTCAGCGATCTCGTCTAGGAGATCTTCATAAAGTTTGGTCATCCTTGGATCTGGATGCTCAGCCAAGAAGTCTGCCACCCTTCACAACTTTTTGTAGTAGGAATTGCATCTCATATTGGGAGAGCAACATGACTCATTTTACCAATCGACCATTCAGTGACGACGGCTTCATCATAAGCAATCTTAAAGAATTGACTTTTGATATTACATGTATGGTTTGGCCCACCAAGTAGTGTCGCGTCTTCTGAACGGCAAATACCAACGCTAAACATTCTTTTTCGACGGGTTGTATTGATGTTCAGCTCTGATCATAATTCTACTCAGGTAGTAGATTGTTTGCTCATGTCCCTGATCATTATTCTGGGCTAGCAAATTCCTAGAGAATGGTCCATAGCTCAAACATATATCTGGAAAGGTTTTCCTGACACCGGAGCTGTAAGGACAGGTGGATGCGTGAGGTACTGCTTGATTTCCTCGAACGCTTGTTGGCAAGCATCGTCCCAGATGAATGAAACACCCTTCTTCATCAATTCGGTGAAGGGTTGGCATCGTCCTGAGAGATTTAAGAAAAATCTTCGGATATAGGCTAGTTGCTCTTGCAATCCTCTAGGCTCTCTAAGATTTCTTGGAGGTTGCAACTCCTGGACAACGTGGACTTTCTCTGGGTCGAGGTGGATTCTTTTAGATGTGACAACAAATTCTAAGAATTTACCACTGGCTACCCTAGGAAGGATTTGGTGGGGTTCATTTTCAATTGATGTGCCTGCATGATATCGAATACTGTCTTCAGATCTACTATGTGATCGCCTTTGGCATGGCTTTTCACTGCAATATCAACATAGAATTCCACTGTTCTGCGTATATGCTCGTGAAAATTTGCATTCATAGCTCTCTGGTATGTCGCCTCTGCATTCTTCTATCCGAAGGGCATGACAGTATAGCAATACACCCCAATGGTGTCTTGAAAGATGTATGCTTCTCATCGTACGGGTACATTTTAATTTGATTGTTCCCAGAGAATCCGTCCATGAAAGACATCCGTTCAAACCACACGCGTTGTCTATCAAGACATCTGTGATTGGAAGGGAAAACTTATCTTTATAACACGCAACATTTAGATCATTGAAATCAATACAAACCTAGATCTCCCCCTTCTTCTTGGTGATAGGGACGATATTGGCTACCCAATCAGGGTGTTGTTCTTCTCTGATAAAACTGGAGTCTATAAGCTTCTTGACTATCGACTGGATCGCTTCCATTATCTCTAGATGGAACCGTCGTTGTTGTTGCTTGACGGGTTTTACATCCGGCTTGATGTTGAGGCAATGCATAGCCACTTGAGGATCAAGCCCAGGCATATCCTTGTAGTTCCAAGCAAAAACATATATATACTCTCGCACAAGAGATATTAGATCTTCCTTTTAAGGGAGGTGATACGCTTTCGCTTATAAAGATGGGCTTGGGATTAGCCTCATCTCCCAGATTAATCTAGGTTACCTTATCTTCTGTGGGTGGTTCGCGTTGCTCAAAGTGAATATCCCAGAGAGTGTTTAGGTGTTTGATCCAAGGATCTGTATCCGACTGGATCATTTCTTCACCTCCATCTTCTGGGTGGCTTGTGTAATGCCCGGATTCCACGGGTACGGAGACGTTACTGCAACGTATATGCGCAGGCGAAAATACCCTCACATATATACGCTAAGCATCAGTACAGGTAAGAATCAAAGTATGGAAGCACAGTGGTAATTATACATTCCAGCAATAATGACACAAGTATACAGTTATCATAAAGCATGATATAATATCTCAAGAATATAAGATCGCCAAGAAGTGCAAAAGCAGGATAGACAACATGAAATACGGGAAAGTACTCGCGAGTAGCAAGATGAGAATCTCGCGAGCCGATCATGAGGAGGCTGGAAGAAAGAGGATCCAGACAGGCAACCGCTAATCCACGCTTTCGCTGTGCCACTCTGATCAGGTATAGCAAGGCCACCACGGTCCAGACTCCAGGATCTGAACATGAGGATTCAAGGTTGTCAGAAAGCAACCCGGCGAGTATATATGATAAAGCCAGTTGGCATGCTTAGGCAGTCACACGTGTACATAATCAAGTGATATGGTCCAGGCATACAGGTACAGGAAATTACAAGTAACATAAAGGAAATTAAAGTAACGATAGTAAATCCGAAATCAAGTAAATACATATATATATCTATAAGTCTGAATCGGAAAACATGCATAGAAAACAGTGTCGAGAGCATAGGTACATATAAACATGTAATGCCGGTACAAGTCAATAAACAAGAGAGCAGAAAATCCCATAAATAAGCAAGTCAGATAACTCAACATAGTAGCATAGATGTCATATGTAAGTGGCGAACAGGATAGTGTAATGGGTCATCGGTCTCACAAGTATAGGTCAAGTATGACACTAGTCAGCTATCAGTAACATGTATTATTAATTATTAAGACTCATCCAATTTGTATGTTTGGGTATATGTCCCATACCATATACATCCGCATACAAGTCGAGCGAGGTTGGTTATTGGAAATTAATGGGGATCGACGAACCATGTTTAGAATGGGTCCCGTGCATGACCGGGACAACGGTCCAGGAGTATCCGATACTGAGCTGAACGTACCGCTAGGTACCGGGTCTTACTATATGCCCGTAGGACTTAGTATACGCCTGAATAGGAATAGGGTGTCACCGCTCCCATGGGAATAGACCCGGGGGCTTATGGCACACCCGACAGGCAGGCAGGAGAGTAGGGCTGCCAGTACACCCCATGAAAACACCTGGTGGCCTCTAGGTCGAATCCAAATATGTGGCCGCGCGACACTATAAGACCATCATAAACATGGAGACTATATCGTTACTCATCAGTTTTCCCAGTCCTGGTGTAAGCTGTCTAATTATTACAATTGTTCAGTGATAATGTCCACAAGGTGTCCACAGTAATCCAATATCCATGATTATCCAATTAAAGGATCAACATGAGTATAATATCGAGAGCATAATGTCAGGAGTCTCTCTGTTACAGGGGTTCAGGAATACAGGAGTTCAGGAGCACAGGAGTTCAGGAGTACCAGAAGTCTGGTAACAGCATAATAATCATACTAAGTCCCCGTAAGTGTAATCATGAATATGCAATATAATATAGGTGTCAGGTGTAATAATATCCAGTCAGGTGTCACAGCATCAAATCAAATGTATCAGGACTAAGTGATAGCATATGCCAAGTATCAAGTGATAGCATGTCAATTGTCAGGTATCATATATCAGGTGTTAGGTATCAAGTGTCAAGTGATAACATGTCATGTACCGGTGTCAGATATCAGGTGTCAGAGATCAGGTGTCAAGTATAACATGTCAAGTACCGGTATCAGATATTAAGTGTCATAGATTAGGTGTCAAGTATAACATGTCAAGTACCGGTGACAGATATCAAGTGTTAGAGATCAGGTGTCAAGTATAACATGTCAAGTACCGGTATCAGATATCAAGTGTCATGGATCAGGTGTCAAGTATAACATGTCAAGTATCGGTGTCAGATATCAAGTGTCATGGATCACGTGTCAAGTATAACATGTCAAGTACCGGTGTCAGATATCAAGTGTCATGGATCAGGTGTCAAGTATATACATATCAGAGTCAGGTAATTAACATGTCGGTATCATGTGAGTTGAATACAGAGTACAACACTATATATTAACTCATATAACGATGTATCATGTACTAAAAGTTACAATAGCAATTATTAGGCATGTAACGGTAGTAACAAGATATCAATATATCATGCAATTAACGCTAGAGTAGCAGTTACTGAACATGAATTGACGATAACAAGGCACTCTCATATCATATATCATGCAATAGACGTTAAAAGAGCAATTACTAGGTATGAAACGATGATAGCAAAGCATGAGCAACACAGGAAATGTACTCGCCTAAATCACCAAAAAACGGTGTAAAACCCGGAACACCAGAAACACGTGCACACCACCAATTCATATATTAAAATATATATATTATTTTTAGAGAGAGAAAGAGAAGGGGAGAGAGGAGAGAGATTTAGAAAGAGAAAGCTAGAGAGAGAATGAGAATAGGAGAGAGAGAGTAGAGAGAAATAGTAGAGAGAGTAGAGAGGAGAGAGGAACGTCTAGAAAGAGGGAGAGAGAAACAGGGGAAGAGAGAGAGGAGGGCTGGAGAGAGAAACCGGAAGAGAGATGAGAGAGAGAGAGAGATAAGAGAGAGAACAGTAGGGGGTTGCCACCCCTTGCCCACGCACAGGCCAGGCCAGGGGCCTAGCCTCGCTCTGCTGCTCCCTGGCTGCGGCCGGGAGGTGTAGGAGGTTGCGCCGACCACCGTGACCGGCGTAAGCACGGGTGGCCGCCGGCCACCCCAAAAGAGAGGGAGAGGAGAGGGGGAAAGAGAGAAGAAAGAGTAAGGGGAAGAAAGATCTAGTAGAGAGAGAAGGGAGAAGGGGGACTAGCCGGCCAGCCGGCAGGCTAGTGGTCGCCGGCGGCGACTCTGGCCGCCGGCAGTCACCAAAGAGAGGGAAAGAAGGAAAAAGGAAGAGAAAGGAAAGAAAGAGAAAAGAGAAAAAGGAAAGAGGAAAGAAAGGAAGAAGAAGAGAAGGAAGAAGAAAGGGAAGAAGAAGAGAAGGGGAGGCGGCAAGGTGCTCATCGGTGGCGGCGGCGGTCTGGTCGTCGTCGCAAGGGAGGAGAAGAAGAAGCAGAAGAAAAGTAGAAGGGGAGAAGGAGAAAGAAAAAAGAAAAAGAAAAGGAAAGGAAAATGAGAGAGATTGATGGGAAAGAGAGAGAGATTGTTTATTTAAAAGGAGGGAGAAAAATGATGGGATGGGGGAAGGGATGGAGTGGGGTCGTACAGTGGAATGGGGCAGCTGTGGTTGCTATCGACAGAGTATATGGGGAGAAAAAGAAAGAGAGAAGAAAGAGAAGAAAAGATAAAAGATCAATTTAAATATATTATAATAATAGGGTGAAATTTGACTGTTTCAGAATCGTTCCGAAAAATTCTCAAAAATAGAAAATATTATTTTAAGATCCCGGTGAAATCGGATTCGAGAAATTCAATCTCGTTTTCAAATTAAAAATCCTAGAGTCTTCCGGCGATACCGGTCGACACCAAAATCGGTCAAATTTTGATAAATTTAGAAAAATTTTAAAAAATGTATTAGTTAGAAAATAAGATTTTAAGAATATAAAAGTCGTTTCTAAAAATTCAACTCTATTTGAAAACTAAAAATTCGGGAATCGGTCAGCTATGCCCATCGACACCGGTTTTGAAGATTTTGCAAATAATTCTGAAAATTAGAAAATCTTGAAAATTCTGAAATATTGAAAAACATTGTTTAAAATAGAAACTGGTCAAGTCTGACTACCGAAAAGACCAAATGAGTGATACTCTAGGATCGGGTCCCCGGTTCAGACTAGGGCTGACTCTAAGTCCACGAATCCGGATCCAATATAAAATAATCACACAAATAATCATAAAATAAAAATAAATATAAAACTAAATCAAAGAAATATGATAGAAAACTCAGAATATGTATCTAAGTACGTATTCCAGGAACGGGGTGTTATAGCTTGTTGAAACCATGTTTACCGAAAGGTCTTTGAAGATATTGCCGATATTGAAATCTAACTCCCACTATGACGTGCCTGACGAGTGATTATGATATAACGACTCTTCAGACGCAGAGGCTGATGGGATTGGAGTTGGCACATAGCCCAACCCCCTGTGAGTTCGATGATAATAATCAGGGGCTTTCCCTTTTGGAACGAAGGATCGTAGCAGTGTTCTCCTTCCTTTACTGAAGTTCAAGCCATGACCACTTGTTAGGTCATACCTCATGTTCTCCATCATTCTGAGTACATTTGGCTCGTAATGAGAGAACTGAGAAAGTTCAGTCTCGCTTTTTGAGTCTTCGCAAGTTATTGATTTGGACTCAACTCTTCCAAAAAGGATCGATGTTTGGCCTTTGTGTCTTGCTGGGACCTCAAAAAAAGATCCTTGCGCATCATTGACGCCTTGATATACCTTGAGAGATGATCTCACTTATACGTACAATGATATCAGAGCATCTATTGCCTACCAGAGATCATCATCTACATCGGTACTAGTATCCGATGGCACAGAATCAGAAGCAAAAATAGAAAAGTAAGCCAAATCTAACTTTTCATTAATATACCACTTGCCTACATCATTGGTGGTATTATTAACATCGAGCTTATTAATGCTCGTTACAGGTGGGTTCAACTCCCAAAGACATTCTTCATCTACCTCTGGCTCAATATCAATTTCATTATCAGAGTATGGTTCCTCTGCCTGGGGATTCTCGTCTGTCATCAGAGAATCCTGGTACATGATGGAGTCTATGAAGTAGTTCTCTACCCCCTTCAATGGATTCCTTTCGGTGATCAACGTTCGAACTTTTCCATCTCCGTCAATATACTTCATGACTTGATGGAGAGTAAAGGGGACGATAGAGTTGCGATGAATCCATGGTCATCCCAGCAACAAATTATACGAAGTGTCGGCGTCGATAACATATCACGTCACCTCGGATCTTAGGTCCCCGATCTGACATTTGAGTTTAATCTTTCCCATTGGGCGCGTACCATTGACGTTGAAACCATAAATGGTAGTTTGAGTGTGCTCAATCGGTGAGTGGGGATTCTCAAGTACTGCATGACCCGACGGGGGCATGATGCTCAACGCGGATCCTGGATCCACCTGAATGCGGCTCACTTCAGACGATCCAATATACCCCGTGAAGTACAGGGACATATCATGTTTTCCTTTAACCTGCATGTCTTCTGGAGTGAAGGTTATGCATGGGGCATGTTGAGAGGCTTGGAGGCAGTCTTCTCTTTCTTTCTTTTGTGGTTCAGCCAGAATCCGGGCCATAAAGGCCTCAACATCAGCTAAAACTTCTCTCAAAGCTTCTCTTGTTGACTTTGACAGTCTCAGGAGCTCGTAAAAGTGATCCTGGCCGGGATGTTGGCCAGTTGAGCCAAGACATCAAAGTGGTAAGTTGCTAAAGATCCTTCCGCTTTGTTTTTCAGGAGAGCCTTGGAATACCGAAGCTCCCTTTGCTTCTCCACGGGTTGCTTCGTGGAGGACTTGGTTGGCTCTAGGGTGGTTTTAGGAAGATTTGCCACCATCTCGTCATATTTCTTCAAGTACGACTGACCCGAATGAGTTTCAACCACGAGAGGTGCATTCAGCTCTGCAGTAAGGACGATCGTCTCCTCCTTCGAGTCAATTAGTAAGGGGATATCGGTTTCTGCTTCCCAGAAGGAAGCACACACCACATTGCAAGGCGAGACTTTTGCTTTGCCCTTTGACTTCCTGCTGGTAACAGTAGTCCACTATTGGCCTTCCACGAGGACAGGATGTACCCACATGATCTCTCCCTAACGAGTAGGAACAGGTACGAGACCTTTCTCCTGCTGGTGGGGTGGATCTATATTGAGTACCCTTAGTTCTCCTTTTGGGATGGGAACTACTCTGGTTGGTGTTGGAGGTTGTACCCCGAATTAATAAAAGGATGTCATGTTGGCTATCACTTTCTTCTGCTCCGAGCGGAGCTTGAGCACCTCCGCATCAATCAAAGCTTGTAGGATGTCTTTGAAGATGTAACAGCTCTTGGTAGGGTGCCCCAGCATTCTGTAGTACAAACAGTAGTTGGGATTGTCGGTCTTGCCGACCTCCTCGGGTCGTCTAGCTTCATGAAGTTTTAATTTGTTTCTCTTGTTGAGTAATTTGAACAATGAATCGACATGCTCGCGCTTGAAGGAGTACTGTTTATTGGCGCGTGGTTGACTTGAAGAATTACTCCCTCTAGTCGGCTGGGATTTAGAGAGAGACTTTGTCTCTGTCGCCAGTTTGTCCTTCCTTTTAGATTTGAAAGATATTTCCGGCGTGCGCCTTATCAACTTTTTGGGTCTAGACTTGTTTTCTTCTGCCTAACCCTGGCGATAATCTCTTCTGCTTGTTCGCCTTGCTGGACCAATTGCTTTCAAGTGCGGCTTTCAGAGATTCCTATCTGAGTTAGGAGCGAGGTTTACAAATTGTGACGATATATTTCCACCAGGGTGGCCTGGGTCATACCGCTAGGACGTCGGAGTGCCATATTCTGAAATCTCTCCACAAATGTTTTAACTGACTCTCCTTTTCGTTGCCTCATTGCCAGAAGAGTTAGCATGGTAATCTCCGAGTCATCTTCGAAGAAGCGTGTAAGGAAAAGCTTCTTCAGATCACCCCAGTTCTTAATGGAGCCTTCTAAGAGCTTCATGAACCATTCGAAAGCGAGTTCCTTGAAAGTGCTGTTGAACAAATGCGCTAGGATGCATCATTTGATACTACATTCTCTGTATGAGACTTGGAATAGTATATGTGCTGGTTCGGTATCCCTTTGCCATCGAAGGCCTGTAGGGTCGAAGCTTTGAACTTAGGAGGGTACGGGACAAGATCCCACTCAGTCGGGTATGGCCGGACCACTCCTGATTCTTGGAGGCCTTTTCGATTAGCTAGGGCTTCAAGACGCTATTCCAGTTTATTCATCCTTTTGAAATGAGTGCTCCCATTTTCTGAATTTCCTCCCTCTTCGGATGGGGCCTTGGACGACTCAGAGTTGGAATGCTCCTCCTCCTCGGCATGTGTAGAGGATGAGCTTTCTCCTTCCTTCCTTTTACCTTTGAACTTCTTGGAAGGAGTCTTGGCATTCAGCTTCCTCTTTCCTCAAGCAATTGCGAAAGCATCAGCTTGAGGGTGTCGATAGATTCTTGTTGGGCGTGAAACATATCAAGTTGTTGCCTCTAGGCCTAGGCTTGCTGTTCAAGGCGCCTGGCCATTTCTTCAGGAGTGCTTGCCATATACGTGAAGGCTACTTTCTCTATAGAAGAGCTCAAGGCCTGTGATTCCGCAATGACAGAGTGTGATTCACTTACTTGAATACCCGGGCTAGGACACTGTAGTCAATTGGGGCTATCACACTAATTCGAGTGTAGGTATGCTGATACACTCCTTCTGGCTCAGTGTCAGACTCGTCAGAGCTGACTATTCACTGCTTCTCCTTACTTCTGCTTGGCGTAGTGCTAACCCACTATGTTTGCAGTAACTCTTGGGTACTCTGCGTCAGAGAAAGTTCTCCTTGTGCGGGAACGACGCCTTTTGAACGATCGAGAGACTGACGTAGATGATAACCGTCTGAACACCAACAGTTTGCTCACATACGAGCTGCAGTGGCATTTAGAGAACATCGCTGTAATGAGCTGTTCATAAGAACATGATACAGTGATTTGATGGGCACCCTCTTCTTTGTCAAGTAATCCCTAAGATCACTCAGAGAGGGATCGAAGAGACCAGCCTCGAGTCTCTAGGGACGAGGGCTTTTCAGCTCCTGAATGCAAACCTTGCGTTGTAACTCCGAGACACATGGTTTAGAGACGCGGAGCTCACTTTCTGTAGAACAGACGCAGCTCTCGCGTTTGGCTTTGAAACGCGGGTCCCATGCCTCTGCTGAGACACGGACCTCGCGTTGCTAATTGTCGCGTTTGTCTAGCGACACTTGGGAAACACAGATTTTATGAGTCCCATGTTCTATCGTAGAGACGCGGGTCTCGTGTCTCTGAGTAGAGGCACGGACCTCGCGTTGCTGAATGTTACATCTTAGAGGTGAAACCTCAGAAATGCGATCCTCTTGAGCTCTGCGTTTTGATATCCAGACGCAGACTTTGCGTGTCTGATGCAATTTAGAAGAGACGCAGGCATGAGCCTCTATTTTGTATCGGCTAGACAGAGGGTTTTTCTAGATTCTTGCATCTTTGTCGGTGTGCGTGTCGCTTTTGTCGACATTCGGCATTCCGGTTACGCTTCACGCGTTGTTAGGAACCCCCAATAACCTGGAGCTGAGGAAGAGAAAGGGTGTGGCCGGATTGACCTTCAATGACGTTGGCCTCGCGGGTCTCATGGGAGACGTTGATGCGGGCCACGCAGCCAGAAATGGCTTTGTTTATGCATGCCATCTTTGGATAAGTCTCCGAAAGGACTTGAGAGTGGACCTTCGAAGAGACTCTGCGATACTGCCACACCATCCGAGGGCTCTTGGAGTCAGGAGAGAGGAACTCTTCATAATTTGTCTAGTCGAATTTCATGACAAGTGACTCGATCATTTTTCCTATGAAGGTGACGTCACCTTGTGCCACAACTTGCTCATCAGTGGAGAAGGTAGTCCCCACGGAGTCGCCAACTCTTGTTTCTCGAAAAAATTGAAAGGCATGTAAATTCTTTGTTTGATTGTAAAGAAAATTATAACGGATCAATAATCCGATTACAAAAGAGGGGATAATGATTGGATCTCCCCTTTGTTTAAAGTTGAGTTCTTTGTGTAGCGGTGAAAAGTGAACCTTGTTTTTCATTGACCAGGTGAACGTCAAGCTCTTTTGGGAATCTTTTCCTCGAATCACAGATGGAATAGCACGGCTCCTATCTAATAGAATCTCAAAGAGACATAGGAAAAAACTGGACTCAGCAAGTTAGTAGAAGAGTTTAACTCTTTTTCAGTATTCCTCAGCTGAAAATTCTGATCAAATTCGACCTAATTCGACCAACCAAAATTCTTTGACCCAATTTCCACGACCAGAAAAATTTCTTTTTTTAATAGCAAACTGAGCTATTTATAGGGGTTTTTAGGGGTAAAATTGCCCACTAAAAATCCTTCATAATTGTGGTTAACTCCCCTTATTACGTTGGCAATAACTGACCCAGTAATGAGAGCACTTACAACTGAGACGCAGAGCTCACTTGCAATTAAAACGCGGGCTTAAGCTCTGCGTTTAGCTGTTGAAATGTTGTTGTATGCGGGCTTCGAGCTTTTTGTTGGCCAAAGGCCCATCACTCTAGTTTTGATGATGATTAACTCATGTAGTTATATTACTAATGATCTTGTGTTTAATTAGTGACAGATTTGTTATCAAGATCTTAGTAGGTGTGGAGCTTCAACAAAGAATTTAAAGTCAAGTTTTGAAGCTAGCACCGGTTGATTCACGAGCCTATGCATCAAGACCACATCAAAGAATTGAGCTCGGTGGATCGTGTTTGGACCAAGTCAAGATGATGAGAAGACTTCAGGGGAAGACTTCAAGATCAAGACTTGTGTCTAGGTATAAGATTTTGTGTTTTAGTTAAATATGTAAAGGATAGAATAGTTGGTGGATTGCTCAAGTATATATCACACAACACTCTTGATTTAGTTGTCTTTTCATAAAAGAATTTTCAGTTTAGAAAAGACTTTCATTTTGAAAAAATACATGCTTGGTTTTTGGTATTTCTTATGAAGATGTTTTAACCAAAACCATATTTAGAGCTTAATGTCAAAAATATAGATATTTCATCTTAATTGTGTAGTGGATCATATCCATACACACTATGCTTTAATGAATTCAAAATATCTTGTTTTTGTATCATGAAGAAGTTTGGAAAACAAGTTTTAGAAAAATACAAGTTTTCAATTGAGCCAATATTTCCAACTTACAAAAATAGTCCAAATCTTTTATAACATGCCTTGATTTTGTGCAAGCATATTTGTTTATCAAAGTATATTGGTAAAACTATTTTTGTAGATTTTTATGTATTTTTATGGGATTTTATTTCAATCAAAAAGACCAAGTTTTAATCCCAGTTTTCTGTTCCAGGCTTCAACCAAGTCGACTAGTCGACCTAACAAGTCGACTAGGGCTGAAGTCGGTCGACCCGCACGGTCGACCGACGTGCACGACGTGCACGCCTTGACCTGGCAGACGGCCGGTCTGCCGACCGGGTCGACCGGAACTGAGAGTAGTGCTCTCTGTTCTTTTGAGTCGACCGGGCGGTCGACCGGAGGCTCCAACGGTCTGATTTTTGACCGTTGGCGGTCGACCGGGCGGTCGACCGGCAGGTCTGACAGACCCCAACGGCTAGTTTTTGACAGCCTATAAATTTGGGGGTTTGGTCATTGTTTTGCAAGAAGATTTTAGGAGAGCTTTGAGCCAGTTTTTCCCATTCTTTTAAAAGGGTTTTCTCCACAAATTTGAGAGAAAATATTTCCTATCTAAAGGAAAGATTTTATTCAAGAGTGTTTAAAGTGATTCTTTGAGTTTTCCTCCACCATTCCAATCCTTGTTTTCTCACACAAACACTTGAGCTATCCATTGCTATTCATCTTATAAGAGTGTTGTAGTGAGAGCTTTTGTTGGTGATCAAAGTGTTTAGATCACCAAGAGATCATTTCTTGTACTTTGAGGAGGCGGACGTGTGTGTCCGCGTTGTTTCGAGTTCGGGTGCGAACTCCGTGTTTGAGGTGCGGCCTCGGCAAGCTTGTGGGGCATGCGTGTGTACGGGACTAGGAAGTCCGAGGGCTTGTAGGTGTTGCGGCACCGGGGAGAGATCCATTGGGATCTTGCATAGTGGAAATCCTTCGTGTGTCGAAGGCGGGGATGTAGAGAAAGTGTGCTCGAACCTCGAAACATACCCTTGTGTTTGTGATTGCTCATTTCTCTCTATCTTCTTTATATCTTACATTCCATTATTGTCTATCTTTATATGCTTGATATATTCATTTGTGCTCATTGATATACATGTGTGGGATTGTTTGCTAACACTTGTATTCAACCAAGAGAGCCAACGCGGCACCTCAACCCATATCCAGGAGAATCTAGAGGAGTTTGTCCAGAGCCCTTCACGGGGAATTCGGCAACACAATTGTGTTATACGTGGTGTTTAGTGTAAGAGTTTTGTTTAGGTCATAATTGAAATATCACCTAGAGGGGGGTGAATAGGTGATTACGCTAATCTAATGAACTCAATGCGGAATTTAAAAACTTAATGCAATACACTCAAGTGCAATCAACAATGATGCACACACAACCAAGCCAAGCAATTATGAATGCACAATATGAATATTTGCAAGGCACAAAGTAAAGAGAGAGAGAGAGAGAGAGTCAATGGATCAAGCGCAAACAACAAGATATGTTTCGAGGTTCGAGCACCCAGCTCTACATCCCCGCCTTCGACACACGAAGGATTTCTAATCCACTAGCTAGTCCACAAAGAACTCTCAAAAGGAGTACCCAACTCCTCTCTTTATAACCACAACCTCCTCCTTGAGGCAAGCTCCAATCCAACAAAATAATCACCTCACAATCCGAGGGATTAGCACAAAGCAAACATAAGGATCACCTCACAACTTGAGGGATACAACCCAAGGCACAAAGCCAAACAAAGATTGGGTTTTTAACTTGGTGGTCTAAACAACAACCACAAACAATTTTTTCTCTCACACAAAGATCCTATAGAAGAGATAGTAGATTATAGCTCAAGTGTGGAGAAAACCAATGGGATGGAAATCAAAATCACAAAGAAAATCCTTGGGAAAAACTGAAACTAAGATATAGAAGTTGAATCAAAACTCTTTTCCCAAAAATCCTTTTCTTTGGTATTCCAAACCCTAGCAAAAACACCAAATAGATTGTTCAATTTGAATCCAAAAACTTCTTTTGATTGCTGTGAAAACACCAGTGAGTAGGGAAAAATTCGCACAAAAATTCTTAGAGAAAAACTCTTTTCCAATGGGGTATTTATAGGCAAATCTGGAAACTAGCCGTTGGCAGCAGATTTTGCCAAAATAACCCTGCCGGTCGACCGCACGGTCGACCGTCCAACGGTCATATTCTGACCGTTGACAGCTACCGGTCGACCGCCCGGTCGACCCAAACAAACAGAGAGCAAACTGCTCTCAGTCGGTCGACCGCACGGTCGACCGGCTACAAGTGTAGCCAGCGTGCACGTATCCGTGCACGTCGGTCGACCCTGACGGTCGACCGGCTACATGGTGCGGTCGACCGTTAGGGTCGACCGACCTAGCCTGGCAGACACTGTACAGGTCAGAAAAACAGAGGAAATAAATATCCAATAAATTCTTGTAAACTATTAAAAATCCAAAAATAGTTTTGACAATTTGCATTGATATATGATCATATGATAAAAAGTTTAGCTCAAATATCAATCAATATGAACTATTTTTGTGTCTTATCATTTTTAACAAAAACCAAAAACTGTATTTTCTAAAACTTGGATTTTGAATAGAAAATACGTTTAGTCCAAAACTCTTCCAAATACAAAAACATGATATTTAAACATTTTGAAGCATGATGCATATGGATAGAAATCCAATATACATGAAACAAATATATATCCATGTTTTTGTCAATAATTCCAAAATATGTTTTGTCAAAAATACCAAAACATAAAACACATGAATAAGTAAGTCAAAACTAAGTTTGTCTAGGAAGTTGAAGCATGCATGTATGTAGAACAAATCTAACATACATTAAACCATATAAACTTGTTTTGAATCTATCTATTCATGCAAACCAAGATCGGTTAAACCTAAAACCGAAAAACCGAAAACCAATATTCAAAACATGAAACGTGTGTTGTGAACTTGAGCATATCATACTATTCTAATCTTTACACTTTGGATCTAAACACAAAACTAAACTATGGTACCGAAGTCTTCTTGTAGAGCGCAATCTCTAAGCCGACTCGATCCAAAACTCTTTGATCCACCGAGCAAGTGCTATATATGATCTTTGACGCTCGGGCTCTTGAATCAACATGTGAAAGCTTCCAAATCATCTTGTTGAAGCTAATCACCAACTAATATCTTGATTAATGATCTGAAACTAAAATCACAAGATTATTAGTACATATAACTACATGAGTTAATCATCATCAAAACTAGGGTGGAAGGCCTTTGGGCCAACAATCTCCCCGTTTTTGATGATGACAAAACTCATGGAGTTATATATGCATGGATTAAAGTTAAGCTTCAAAGAAGCTCCCCCTTAACTCATGCATAAACAAATAAACATAATGAATATGCAATGAAGGTTCTTAAACATGAATGCATATAAATGCATAAACAATAAAGGGTTCTAGATACCAATGAAATGTTTAAAACAAAACATGCTCTAGATACCAATTACAAAACATCCAATTACAAAACATGCTATAGATATCAATTAAAATTAAACTAAATTAAACTTAATATATGCAAAAACATAAACATGCATATAAACTCAAATTCTTCTCCCCCTTTTTGTCAATCATCAACGAAGGGGTACAAACCAAAACAAAACAAAATCTTCTCTCTTTTTAATACAAAGAGTCAATCTTCAATAAGGGGTAAAAACAAAACCAAATCAATAAATTTTTCTCCCCTTTTTGTTCGAAACAACGAATCAAAAAAAAATAATATTTTCCCGTTTTGTCTAAAACAAAAACAAAGTCAATTAGAGGTGACAATCAATTAAGGTACCAATTGAAAATATGTCAAAGAATAGCATCTTGATACCAATTGAAAGGAAACAAACAAAAAAATATTGATACCAATTTTAAGCAAAAACACGAAACATCTTGATATCAATTGAAATTAAACATAATAAATTTTGAATGTCTAAACAAAATTTGATACCAATTGTAAATAATTTTCATATTAAACATATGATACCAATTTGAAATTTTCAATCATAAAGTAAGGGAGTGAAAATCAAATACCAATTGAAAAACAAAATCAAATTTTCTCCCCCTTTATGAAATACCAACTAAAATAACGCATAGGCTTGATATCAATTTAAAAGTAATCAATTGAAACAAAATTGAAGCTCAAGCACTAGCATAAACAAGATTTTGTGCTTAAGGATATAGAGATATAATAAGCACAAATAAAACATATATATGTATGAAAAATAGATACCAATAGAAATTGATATTCTTGGAATTGAAATCATACATACATACAAACATATATATGAGTATACAAGAAATGTCAAGATTGATACCAATTGAAAGAATTCAATGATACCAATTGAAACAACAATAAGATCAAGTGTATATCTCATATTTTCTACCTCCCAATCATGGTTTAAGTTTTAAATGATTTTCAACATAAAGCATACATGAATATGATCTCCCATCCATCCTCCCATGGAAGGTAGAGGTTTTCAAAAATAGATTTGAAACTGTAGTATGTTTGAAAATCTCTACCATAGTGAAGAATACGAACTAGTTATAGGAAAAACTTTTAAAACTAGTACGAAATCCATCAAGTAAGGAATAAAACAAAATTATTTTTCATGAAACACATGTAAATCACATGATCACTAAACACTCAAAGTCCATAAAGCTCATATCAAATTCTCATGAAAACAAATCATGAGTAAACTAATAAAGTGAGTGTACAAGAATAATGTGACACATATCAACATGAAAATATTCAATTTGGCTCATATAAAATTCCTTGAAAACATGAAGTTCATCTAAGATGTGAAATCACCAATTGAAATCATCTTAAAAACATGAAATTCATTATAAATGTGAAATCACTTAGCAAACATGAAATTCATCCAAACGACTTAAACTTCAAGGCATATGTATGTCATGTACAAACTAAAGTATACATACATATCTTAAACACAATGAGTCCACAAAAGTATATGCATGAAGGCACGTGGCTCAAGGATGTACATGTATAATCAATAGTTTGGACAAGATAGACATATACATGAAGTTAAACAAATGAACACGAAATCAAGAAAAACTAAATTTTCACCAAAACTAATTTCATTTCAAGGTATATGTATGAATTGTCAACACAATAAGTATACATACATATCCCTAAACATAATTGAGTCCATATATATAGATTTGCATGAAAGGCAAATGACTCAAAGGGTATACATGTATATCTTAAGGTTTGGCAAAATAAACATATACATGAAATGAAAACTCATACACATAAAATAAATCCAAAAATAGGAATATAGGTTAAAATGTATGAATCATCAAAACTAGACTATACTAGCACAACTAATGGGCACAGATAAGCACAAACATATATAAAGATTTATTTGTAGCCCACTATATGTACAAGTATAAATCCTAGTCTTAATGAAAACTAACATCTAAACGCATATTCAAATCATGAAGCATAAAACGGGATATAAATCAACATGAAAGACATAAAAATGATCATGAAGATAATCCACATGCTATTAGAATCATGAAATACATAATAGTCTATAAACATCAAAACATGTGACAAAAACAGAAATCATAAAACATATCACTATTGTTAAGCTATTACAATACATGTTAATTATCAAAACATGAATTATTAAAACAAAAAGTCATAGTCAACCATATGATTAGCATGACAAAGACATGTGCATTAAAACTATGATTAACATGATAGCTAAAACATAAAGAAAAACAAAATATGGGTCCATACTAAACATGGGTGTCTCAACAACTAATCATGTAAAGCATAAGTCTAATAAACATGGCAAATATCATACTAATCATGAAACAATAAAATATGATTCAACAAAATGAAAAACATAAACATCCACATGGTCATAATGCATATGCATGTGCATTAGATCTAGGGCATACATGTTAGTTTAAACAAGGTGAGAACACTAAATATAGATCCATATAAAACATGGGTGTCTCAAGTAACTAAACATGTATAACACTAATCTAATCAACATGACATAAGCATAATGAACAATAAAACAAGACATGCTATGAATAGATGAACATGAAAAGCATGCAAATAAAAATGGGAGTTAGAGAATGATACCAAAACTGATGAAGGTGCATCTCTAGTTCTCCAAACCAAGGTGGTCCTCCCACCAAATCCACTTGAGAGTGAAGCATCCAAATGGTTCTCTTTTACGCTTAGAACGCATCCACCTCAAGGCACCAATACTCTCACGTGATGCGAGAGCTCCCACCTACATCAAAAGTCAAGGAGGTGGTTTTTGGTATCCATTTTCTTTTGGGTCCATAGGGGTTAGTTTCATTTCTAACCCAAACAAGATTAGTTGCTAAATTTTCATGATAAATACGATCATAACAAAATCTAGCAAGATGGCCTTTTCGGCCACAAGTGTACATGTGTACACATGAGCATACATGTCATGGTTGTGTCCGTGAAAAGCATGTGTATGCCGTGTAGGGTGTGCATGCAAAGTTGGAACTTGTTTCTTACAAACCAAGGATTCCAAACGAGTGTGGTTCATGGCACATTTGCTCAAAGTGGAGCCCAAACAATCAACACTTTTCTTCAAAATACTTATGTCATTTTCAATGCTTGAAGATAAAGTGGAGCATGCAATAGGTGTGCAAGAAGTAGAAGCTACACTAGCATGGCACACATGAGAATCAATTTCAATTTTCAAAGATTCATTTTTCTTTAAAACTAAATCCAATTCTTTTGTAATTGAATCAATTTTATTTTTCAAAGAAAGGTTATCTTTAAAAGTAAAATTCAATTTTGAAGATAAAATCTCATTGTGCTTCACAACATCATCACAATCATTTTTACTTTTCAAAACTTCAATCTCATTAAGGGCAAGGTCTAGTTGAGATCTCAGTGAGTCACGTTCACTAGTGATCTCTTCCTTCTCTTGCAAAACCGATTCAAAATTAGAACACAAATCCTTTAATTCATTTTTCAAAACAAGGTTGTCCTCTTTCAAAAGATTGTGTTTTTTCAATAAATTTTCAAGCTTTTGAGCAAGTTTCAAATTCAATGTTTGAACTTCAAAACAACCATGGTAATAGGAACTAGAGCTATCATCTAATTGAGTGTCCGATTGTACCTCAAGGGAGTAATTCCCTTGGACCATGAGGCAACGCTCTTCGGACTTTTCTCTCATAGATCTCCTCATCTTGTTGATAATCCTTGGAAGCTCGAGAGACATCAATAAGCTCCAAACTGTAAAAGCCGAATCATAACGATCAAACACCGGTAAAAGATATTCACTAAGAGATGCTCTAAGTGATAATACATTAGACTTTTTATGCTTGCTACTATTAGGGAATGATTCCATAGTGGAGGCTTGATAAACTAGATGTCCTAGTCTTTTCAAATGGCTACTCATATTGGCCTTCCAAACATCAAGTCTAATATGGTCAAACATAGGAGGGCTATCCATGAGTGCAAACTAAATGAGTGTAAATGAACAATGCAAATGAAAATTAGCAAACCAAGATCTCACTCCTAGGTGGTTAAACCTAAATATCAGGAGTACTAGCTCTGATACCAATTGAAATATCACCTAGAGGGGGGGTGAATAGGTGATTACGCTAATCTAATGAACTCAATGCGGAATTTAAAAACTTAATGCAATACACTCAAGTGCAATCAACAAATGATGCACACATAACCAAGCCAAGCAATTATGAATGCACAATATGAATATTTGCAAGGCACAAAGTAAAGAGAGAGATAGAGAGAGAGTCAATGGATCAAGCGCAAACAACAAGATATGTTTCGAGGTTCGAGCACCCAGCTCTACATCCCCGCCTTCGACACACGAAGGATTTCTAATCCACTAGCTAGTCCATAAAGAACTCTCACAAGGAGTACCCAACTCCTCTCTTTACAACCACAACCTCCTCCTTGAGGCAAGCTCCAATCCAACAAAACAATCACTTCACAATCCGAGGGATTAGCACAAAGAAAACACAAGGATCACCTCACAACTTGAGGGATACAACCCAAGGCAAAAAGCCAAACAAAGATTGGGTTTTTAACTTGGTGGTCTAAACATCAACCACAAACAATTTCTTTCTCTCACACAAAGATCCTATAGAAGAGATAGTAGATTATAGCTCAAGTGTGGAGAAAACCAATGGGATGGAAATCAAAATCACAAAGAAAATTCTTGGGAAAAACTGAAACTAAGATATAGAAGTTGAATCAAAACTCTTTTCCCAAAAATCCTTTTCTTTGGTATTCCAAACCCTAGCAAAAACACCAAATAGATTGTTCAATTTGAATCCAAAAACTTCTTTTGATTGCTGTGAAAACACCAGTGAGTAGGGAAAAATTCGCACAAAAATTCTTAGAGAAAAACTCTTTTCCAATGGGGTATTTATAGGCAAATCTAGAAACTAGCCGTTGGCAGCAGATTTTGCCAAAATAGACCTGCCGGTCGACCACACGGCCGACCGTCCAACAGTCATATTCTGACCGTTGACAGCTACCGGTCGACCGCCCGGTCGACCCAAACAAACAGAGAGCAAACTGCTCTCAGTCGGTCGACCGCACGGTCGACCGGCTACAAGTGTAGCCAGCGTGCACGTATCCGTGCACGTCGGCCGACCCTGACGGTCGACCGGCTACATGGTGCGGTCGACCGTTAGGGTCGACCGACCTAGCCTGGCAGACACTATACAGGTCAGAAAAACAGAGGAAATAAATATCCAATAAATTCTTGTAAACTATTAAAAATCCCAAAAATAGTTTTGACAATTTGCATTGATATATGATCATATGATAAAAAGTTTAGCTCAAATATCAATCAATATGAACTATTTTTGTGTCTTATCATTTTTAACAAAAACCAAAAACTGTATTTTCTAAAACTTGGATTTTGAATAGAAAATACGTTTAGTCCAAAACTCTTCCAAATACAAAAACATGATATTTAAACATTTTGAAGCATGATGCATATGGATAGAAATCCAATATACATGAAACAAATATATATCCATGTTTTGTCAATAATTCTAAAATATGTTTTGTCAAAAATACAAAAACATAAAACACATGAATAAGTAAGTCAAAACTAAGTTTGTCTAGGAAGTTGAAGCATGCATGTATGTAGAACAAATCTAACATACATTAAACCATATAAACTTGTTTTAAATCTATCTATTCATGCAAACCAAGATCGGTTAAACCTAAAATCGAAAAACCGAAAACCAATATTCAAAACATGAAACGTGTGTGTTGTGAACTTGAGCATATCATACTATTCTAATCTTTACACTTTGGATCTAAACACAAAACTAAACTATGGTACCGAAGTCTTCTTGTAGAGCGCAATCTCCAAGCCGACTCGATCCAAAACTCTTTGATCCACCAAGCAAGTGCTATATATGATCTTTGACGCTCGGGCTCTTGAATCAACATGTGAAAGCTTCCAAATCATCTTGTTGAAGCTAATCACCAACTAATATCTTGATTAATGATCTGAAACTAAAATCACAAGATTATTAGTACATATAACTACATGAGTTAATCATCATCAAAACTAGGGTGGAAGGCCTTTGGGCCAACAATAATAGATTTAATTCCGCATTATTTGGCATTAAGTGACTATTAGATTAGCCATCACCTATTCACCCTCCCTCTAGGTGAACTTACAATTGGTATCAGAGCTTGGTACTCTGATTTGGGTCTAACAACCTAGAGTTAAAGATCCTCATTTTTGGGCTAATCACAATATTTTGTACACACACCATGGACTTCATGTCACCACCCACCTTTGACATTCTTAACATCCAAATTTAGAAGGTTAAGATGTCTTTGTACCTCAAAGCCTTAGGTTATCATGTGTATCTTGCCACTACTAATAATGCATATTGTTTAGATGGTAAGAATTTTGAGGCTAATGCAAAATCCCTTCATGCTTTAAAGTCAACCCTAAATGATGATTATTTATCTAGGGTTTCTAACATTGAATCAGCTTTTGTAGCTTGGAACATTATCACCTCCCTTGGCGAAAATGATCAATACTATGCGGGGAGTGACTCGGATGTTGGAAGTGACACCTCCAACAAGTGCTATATGGTCCAAGGGGATAACCCCCTTGAGGTAACTACCGAATCCGAGGATGAGGATAATAACATGTCATATGATGAGCTATCTACTTTTTGTCAACTATTGCTTGAAAAATATGACATGATTAAAAAGGAAAATAAAAATTTGAAAAAGAATTTTGATTGCATGCATAAGGAAAATGATTCATTTAGAAGTAGCATTGCATGTTTAGAAAAAGAAAATAAAGATTTGAAAAATGAGAATGTTTCCCTCATGTCTAAATTGAATGATCTTTGTGAAGGAAACACAAGTTTGAAAAATAAAATTGATTTGGTGAAAAAACAAAGAGAAGTTATTTTTCAAGAAAATAAATCTTTGAAAAGAAAAATTTGTGAAAAAGAAAAGATTTTGTTTCGAAAAAGAAAAAGAAAAATGATTCTATATCTCACCATGCTTTACATGCCACCACTAGTGAGATTAATGTTTTGAAAAATAAAATGAATAATTTGAGCTTTACCTTGAGCTCTTGTGCATTCAATCATTCTATATTGGAATCTTTGTTTCAAAAGAAACAAGTTCCCCATGTTCATGCACATCATAATCATGCATTTGCTTATGTTGCACAACATGATCACACTCCTACACATAAGCATACTAAGGTGTACACATGTACACATTGTGGCCGCAAAGGCCATTTAGCAAAGTTTTGTTATGATATATTGCATCATTTAATTTTGCTAATAATAAAAATTTTTGGGTTCCTTACAAGACTAACCCCAAAGGACCCAAGAAAATATGGATACCAAAATCCCCACCTTGTGTATTTGATGTAGGTGAGGGCTCTCACAAGACGTGAGAGGATTGGTGTCTTGATGGTGGATGCAAATGGATATGATGGACACACTTATTGATGCATCACTATCAAGGAGATTTTGGTGGGAAAAACCACCATGGTTGGAGCTTTGGAGTTGGTAACAATCTCTAAACTCCTATTTCATTTATGTTCATACTTGTTCATTCATAATATTCATAGCATGTTCATGTTTTATGATTTAATGTGCTTCATGTGGTAATAACATGCTTAGATGTAGTTTATATCAAAACTTGTATTATACATGTACAAATAGTGAGCTACATTTGATTTATATGTATTTGCGCTTCATGCTCATTTGTACCCACTATATGCACATGTATAGGCTAGTTTTGATGATTCTCTCATTTATACATGCTTTGCCAATTTTTATGATTTTACTTCATGTGTATGTATTTTTAATTCAAATCTAATAAATATACATGTATACCCGTGAGTCTCTTGCCTTCATGCAAATACACTTGATAGACTCTTTTATGTTTGGGATATATATGTGTATTGTTAGCTTTGGATAAATCATACATATACCATGAAGATTAGTGTTTTTATGAAAAATGATTTTGTTTTGTTAAAATATGACTTATGATCTTTTTGTGCCTAAATGACTAATTTCATAAAATTGCTATTTACATGATCTTTTAACACTCACATTTTCATTTATCTATTCATGACTTAGTTTCATGATCATTTTGAGCTTTATAGACCATGAGTGATTAAATCTTTATGTATTTAGTTATTCTTTATGAAAAACATATGTTCTTGATTTCATATATTTGAAGGATTTTTAACTAGTTTTTTCAAAAACAATTTATACTAGTTATTTATTCTTCAATTAGTTTATAAGATATACACATGATCTTATTTTTTGTGTTCTCAAAATTTATTTGATGCTTCATGATTTGAATATTAATTTATATGCTAGTTTTTGTCAACACTAGGATTTATACTTATACATATCGTGGGTCACAAATAAATCTATTTATATTTGTGCTTGAATGCTTATTTGAACCCATGAAATGTGCTTGTATTGCTTGGTTTTGATGATACATACATTTTTAAACTTGTATTCCCACTTTTTGGATTTGATTTATGATCATGTGTTTTCATTTCATGTATATGTTTATTTTGACAAACTTTAAGATATACATGTATACCTCTTGAGTCATTTGCCTTTCATGCAAATCTATATATATGGACTCAATTGTGTTTAGGGATATGTATGTATACTTCTTGTGTTATCAAAACATACATATACCTTGAAATATAATTTTTTTTAAAAATTTTTGTGGTAGATTATACGATGAGATATACATTTGAACTTACCTTATGTCAATTGGTATCATCGGATCATTTCAATTGGTATCAATATGATTACTTTTTTGTATATACTCATGTTTTGATTATATGTATGTATGCTTTCAAATTCAAGTAGTATCAATTTCTATTGGTATTATCTTTTATATACATATATATGATTTGTTATTTGTGCTCGAGTTAAGATAGATTCATTTTTTTTAAGCACAATGATTTTGCTAAGCTTGGGTTAAAACTTTACTTTCAATTATTATCTCAATACGTTTTAACTTAAGAAAAATTGAAGATTTTGCAATGATTATTTGATATCACATACTTTCAATTGCTACTCTCTATTGGTATCAAAATTAAAAATTATGGTTATCTCAAAATTTGTTTCTTGAGAAAAGTTCAAAATTTTGTTTTGATAAAGAAAAATTCAAAATTTTTTATTTGTATTTCCTATATGCAAGGAGAGCTTAACATCTCTCTTACATATAGATTCATGTTGAGTATATTATAAATTGAGGAGCTTGACAATATATGATATACGTGTGTAGGGGGAGCTTCACATCTCCTCTTATGCATTACATAATATGTGTTATATGAGTTAGGGCTTGTCATCCCTTCTTCATGTAATGCATATGTGTAGGGGAGTTAACTTAGCGTCTTCCTCTTCATGAATGTATATCGCATATAAATCTGTATTGATTGATTTGTATTACCCCTTCTTGATCTCTTTGTCTTTGACAAAAAGGGGGAGAAAAATTTGTTTGATTTGATTTTACTTTAAACCCTTTGTTGATGAGTGACAAAAAGGGGGAGAAGTATTTGAGTTTATATGCATGTTTGAATAAAGATTTATGTTTATGCATATATGTTTTGTTTTGCAAATAGGAGAAAAAGATTTGACTTGTTTTATCTCCATACTTGCATACATATTCATGTGCCTCATTGCCATATCTATTATTTATTTGTTATGCATGAGTTAAGGGGGAGCTTCTTTGAAGCTTTACTTTAATCCATGCATATATAACTTCATGAGTTTTGTCATCATCAAAAAGGGGGAGATTGTTGGCCCAAAGGCCCATCACTCTAGTTTTGATGGTGATTAACTCATGTAGTTATATTACTAATGATCTTGTGTTTAATTAGTGACAGATTTGTTATCAAGATCTTAGTAGGTGTGGAGCTTCAACAAAAGATTTAAAGTCAAGTTTTGAAGCTAGCACCGGTTGATTCACGAGCCTATGCATCAAGACCACATCAAAGAATTGAGCTCGGTGGATCGTGTTTTGACCAAGTCAAGATGATGAGAAGACTTCAGGGGAAGACTTCAAGATCAAGACTTGTGTCTAGGTATAAGATTTTTGTGTTTTAGTTAAAAATGTAAAGGATAGAATAGTTGGTGGATTGCTCAAGTATATATCACACACACACTCTTGATTTAGTTGTCTTTTCATAAAAGAATTTTCAGTTTAGAAAAGACTTTCATTTTGGAAAAATACATGTTTGGTTTTTGGTATTTCTTATGAAGATGTTTTAACCAAAATCATATTTAGAGCTTAATGTCAAAAACATAGATATTTCATCTTAATTGTGTAGTGGATCATATCCATACACACTATGCTTTAATGAATTCAAAATATCTTGTTTTTGTATCATGAAGAAGTTTGGAAAACAAGTTTTAGAAAAATACAAGTTTTCAATTGAGCCAATATTTTCAACTTACAAAAATAGTCCAAATCTTTTATAACATGCCTTGATTTTGTGCAAGCATGTTTGTTTATCAAAGTATATTGGTAAAACTATTTTTGTAGATTTTTATGTATTTTTATGGGATTTTATTTCAATCAAAAAGACCAAGTTTTAATCCCAGTTTTCTGTTCCAGGCTTCAGCCAAGTCGACTAGTCGACCTAGCAAGTCGACTAGGGCTGAAGTCGGTCGACCCGCACGGTCGACCGACGTGCACGACGTGCACGCCTTGACCTGGCAGACGGCCGGTCTGCCGACCGGGTCGACCGGAACTGAGAGTAGTGCTCTCTGTTCTTTGGGTCGACCGGGCGGTCGACCGGAGGCTCCAACGGTCTGATTTTTGACCGTTGGCGGTCGACCGGGCGGTCGACCGGCAGGTCTGACAGACCCCAACGGCTAGTTTTTGACAGCCTATAAATTTGGGGGTTTGGTCATTGTTTTGCAAGAAGATTTTAGGAGAGCTTTGAGCCAGTTTTTCCCATTCTTTTAAAAGGGTTTTCTCCACAAATTTGAAAGCAAATATTTCCTATCTAAAGGGAAGATTTTATTCAAGAGTGTTTAAAGTGATTCTTTGAGTTTTCCTCCACCATTCCAATCCTTATTTTCTCACACAAACACTTGAGTTATCCATTGCTATTCATCTTATAGGAGTGTTGTAGTGAGAGCTTTTGTTGGTGATCAAAGTGTTTAGATCACCAAGAGATCATTCTTGTACTTTGAGGAGGCGGACGTGTGTGTCCGCGTTGTTTCGAGTTCGGGTGCGAACTCCGTGTTTGAGGTGCGGCCTCGGCAAGCTTGTGGGGCTTGCGTGTGTACGGGACTAGGGAGTCCGAGGGCTTGTAGGTGTTGCGGCACCGGGGATAGATCCATTGGGATCTTGCATAGTGAAAATCCTTCGTGTGTCGAAGGCGGGGATGTAGAGCAAGTGTGCTTGAACCTCGAAACATACCCTTGTGTTTGTGATTGCTCATTCTCTCTCTCTATCTCCTTTATATCTTGCATTCCATTATTGTCTATCTTTATATGCTTGATATATTCATTTGTGCTCATTGATATACATGCGTGGGATTGTTTGCTAACACTTGTATTCAACCAAGAGAGCCATGCGGCATCTCAACCCATATCCAGGGGAATCTAGAGGAGTTTGTCCAGAGCCCTTCACGGAGAATTCGACAACACTCTTGTGTTATACGTGGTGTTTAGTGTAAGAGTTTTGTTTAGGTCATAATAGATTTAATTCCGCATTATTTGGCATTAAGTGACCATTAGATTAGCCATCACCTATTCACCCCCCTTTAGGTGAACTTACACTTTTGCAAGACGCGGGCTTCGAACCCTGCGTCTTGGCATTGCAGTGGTGCTGAGACGCGGGCTTCGAGCCTCGCATTTTGACACTGCGATGATGTTGAGACGCATGCTTTGAGCCTCGTGTTTTGACATTGATGTGATGCTAGGACGCGGGTTTTGAGCCCTGTGTTTTGACATTGCAGTGGTGTTGAGATGCGGGCTTTGAGCTCTGCGTCTTGGCATTGTAATGAATGTCTTTAATTAGCCTCGCGTCTGAAGTATAGACTCTGCTATCTGATGACTCGTTTTCAATGATTTTTAGACAGTTTACAGATACCTCATACTGATCTTGCCCCTACCTAGCCGATTAATTTTTGGTCAGATTTCTATAATGTACCCCCATAGACAGTCTAACCAGTTAGAAGTCGTCTAAGTTTAGGTAAACCCTAGTATAGGCTTGATTTTGATTTTTTTTCTTTTTATTTGTTTATTTGCTTTTTCTTTTTGTTTGTGTTTGTTTGTGAGATGGATTTCAACAACATTTCTTTCAATTCTAATATGAAACCATTTTTCACCCCGATCTTATTTCACTCAGATAACGCCAACCCAGCTATGTACAGTATGAACAAATCATATAGGCCAGATTGGGTTTATCCGACTCAATATGACCCATACCCCCAATCTTATGACCATAATTTTCAAAATAATTTTTACTCTTCACAGAGTCAATGAGAATTCACCTCTCCCGAGTCAAATTTTCAACCACCTTATTCATCTTCTTTCCCATATTTTGCTTCACATACTCCTTTTCCAGAACCACCAATTGAAGAAAAATCAGAGATACAAAAGAGTATAGAAGCCATGTTTGAGTCCCAACAACAAATTCTTCAAAACATGTTGGATTCATCATTTCAACCAAATTATCAAGAGTCATACTCATCTTTTCAAGTATCACCGATTCAAAATAAACAACCATCAGTCCTGAAATTGAATATTGAACTCTTGTGTGAGTCCGAGCGACATTCTCAAAACATGTTAGAGTCACCATTTTCCTAGTACCAAGCTTCACATACTTCTTTTCCAGAACATTCAACTATAAAAAAATCCATCCTGAAAATGAGTATGGAAGCCTAGTGTGAGTCCGAGCAACAATCACGAAATCTGATGGACTCACGATTTTATCACAATTTTCAAAACCAACTTCCATACTCATCATTTCAAGAAGAACCAATTTCAAAGAGTATAGAAGATATGATTCAAACTCAAAATTCTGCTACCCTGCCTATCAGTAGGTTAGACTCAATAATGAGCAAATTGATCAATAGGGGAGAGAAAATTCTTCCTTCTCAACATTTGATCAATCATTATATCTCTAACTCTATCGATTGAACCCAAGAATCATGTTGTTTGGAAACCAAGATTCAATTTCGGCACATCCATTTGAACTTGACCAAAATCAAAAATTTGAAAGTCCCATTGACATTTTGGCAAGTTATGCCTTTTCTGAAACTGAACTTGAGCATGAATGTGATCCTGATCCACAAGTTGGTAATTCCATGTCACTTTTTGATTCAATAATGACTCTGGTTTCTTTACCAAAATTTTTTCCCCTATTTTGGAGTCAACACTGAATCATGTACAGTACATCGTGAAATTAAATCACTAATATTTTATGATTACATTCCGTTAATGGGAAAAATGTGTGAATATCAATTCTTTGGTTTGGACCTCATTTTTGAACCAATTTCAACTCTCACTTTTGAATCTCGTCTTGATCTAAGTCAAATTCCTGAGTCGATATTTGTTCCTGTTTTATTAAAGACAGAATCAATTATCACCCAAAATCACACTTCATTGATGGACAAAGGTGTTCAACAAAATGACTCAAGAATTACTTTTGAAAATTAAAAATTGGATGGGGATAATTTTTTAAATAAAACCATTCACTCAATTATTCTTTTATTGGGTCATATTAGAGAGGTCATTGGTGGGTTCCTTCAAGATCCAAAATCTCTGAATTGGGCAGCATTTTATGGACCAATCAGACCACCTCCGGAACCACCACCGTAAAGTAATTTTTTCTTTCCTTTCCATTTATTTCATGCATATACACATTAACGATGCATTGAGGACAATACATGAGATAAGTGTTGGGGAGGGCTTACTAACATAGTTTGTTTTAAATTTTCTTTCTTTTACATTTCTTTTTAAATTTAGATTTTTTTTTTGTACAAAAACCTTTTTCTTTTCTTTTTACAAAACTTTTTGAAATAAAAGAAATAGTTTTTAGGAATTATGAAGACCTAAATTATGAATTTTTAAACCAAGTTAAATTAATAGATCTTATTTAAATTTTAGGATAAAGAAGTAATATTGGAAAGATAATTTGATCTTGAATTTTTTGTCTTAGATATATGCACTTCACACTTACACATTTTTTTAGGATTGAAACAAAGACCGAAAATACCATAAAAAATAAAAAAATAAAAATCCATAAAAACTACTTATTGAAGCGGGGTAATTATGCTTTAGGAAGCATGATTATTCACGCCTAAAAACAATGGACAAAAATAAAATAATTCCTTTTAATTTTGTGGCCTTGTTTACTCAAGCCTTAAGCCCAAGAGATGTTTTCTCATCTGATGCCCTAAAATCATTTGGTTTGTGAGTCACCGGCTAAAGGCTCACTACCCGAGTAAACTAGAAAGCCTAAAAAAAACTAAGAGAAGAAAAAAAGAAAAAATATTTTTTTATACAAATAAATGACATGAAAGTTAGTTGATATCCCTTAAATTTTCACTGTTCACAAAGTGCAAATTATTTAAGATTTTTTAAAAGATCAAAGAATCAATTCAATTTTACATTCTTACTTTTAATTTATAACAAGATTTTGTATTTAGACTTAGTTTAAGGAAGAATAATTTTTGTTAACTTATGACCTTGGACAACACTTTTCTCTATTTTCTAAATGTGTTTTTAAAATACTAACATTGAATTCTTTCTTTATGGATTTTGTGGGTGTAATTCACTGAAAACTCTCAGGAGAGAAAACTCCTCCTCTAAGGGAAACCTAGAGGTTTAACGGCTTGTTGCACATGCTCAGTGCAATCGCATCACCTGCAAAAGTGGTGTAATAATCTTCTTACTTAGTTAATTTTTTTGTTTTGCTCTGGACGAGCAAAAGATAAGTGTGGAGGTTTGATTAGTCTCTAAAATTGCATATTTCATATCACATCTTCACATTTATTCAATATTAAATTCTTCTAATAATACCTCTCTTGTATGTTCCTAGGTCCATGGTGTGAAATGAAGAAGATTAAAAATCTCATTTATTGGTGATTTTTAGATTCTAATATAGCAATTGACTTTGAGAAGCTGATCTGCCAAATCTGAGAGCAGAAAACCAGAAACCAACAGGGGGAACTAACAAGGGGACAAGGCAGCCGATCGTGGCAGGCGGCACAGCGCGAGCGGCGCCCGTATTGTTGTGAAAATGTAGCTTTTGCTGCGTTTCCTCGGCAATACGGAGGAGCCGCGCGTCGTCCTTTGACGCGTGGCCCTGTGATGCTTCCCTGGTGCCCCCTGTAGTCTATAAATACCCCAGGTTTTTCAGAACAGAAAGGAGGAGACTTTTAGGGTAGATTTTTATCTCTTTAGGGTAGTTTAGTTGTTCTTCTTCTTTCCTTTGTTTTTCTTTTCTTTTGTAGATTATGTAATAGGGAAGAGAGTGATTCATAGGATAAAAGAGAAAATTCTTATAATGGAGGGTGACACTCTATGAAAGGTTCTTCCTTTATCTCTATTTATTTCTTCTCTATCTCTTTACATATTTAGCTAACTTTTCTTTCATGCCAACTAACTACTAACCACTAACTGTGCTAACTCCTTACTTGATAATCTACATGAATCTAATAGCCTCTACTTGGCCTTGCTCTTGCAAGAGCCAATAATGACTCATGATGATAGATTCTAACACTCTAACATCTAACTCTCTAACTAGCTAACATTATTTTATTCCATGCTTGCTCTAGTTTAGTTTTGATGGTTTAAGTGTAACTTACACTTGTTTCTTGAGTTTGAATGTGAATGTGATCTTATGGGTCATGCTTTGTAAAGCTCTTGAACCAAGGACTAGTGATGGCTAATGATACATGTTAGGCAACTATCACTAAGAGGTTAGCATGTTAGTTAAGCCATTAGTAGTTAGTAGCCATGGATTTTCTTTCATTTTCACTTTGTTTTAGAAATAAGAAATAATACCAAAATCACAAATATATTCTTTTCAATGTTTCTATCTTTGTTTCCACTGTACACATCTCTTTTTGTTCTTTGTTTTCTTTTCTTTTCATTTTTTGAAACATAGAAGAACCGTTAACATACACACGTGAACATACCGGTAAAGCTTCTATCGCTTCCGTCCCTATGGATCAAACCTGTTTATCCTCTATGCTATACGGAAGTATGGAGGAAGCCAAAGAACATATACTTTTCAAAACGACACATTTTGTGCATGGTTTCACCCCGATCAACTAGGCGGACAACCTGTTGCCTTGGAGGGAGAGGAGCCTTTCCGATTACTGGTCGTGAGTTTCTTTGTGCTGTCGGTGCTGGGAGTGCTAGCAAGGCCCAAGTCATCATTCCCGTTTTCTTATGTGGGCAGCCTTCCACCGTATGGTTACTGGAGCCACATGCCAGGCATAGCCATTTGCCTTACGACAATTTTGTTGAGTGTGACCGAGCTTTTGGCAATAGTTACACACTTGAGAAGGTCGAATCATCTGAAGAGGGGCTAGTTGAAATGGTTGTTTGGTCATCGGGGCTCTTGTAGCTCTAACTGGGCCTCCTCTGCCCATATGTTGGAATGGCCACTTCATGGCCTGGTTCTTCATCTGACTGTGATTCTTCTTCTCCAGTCCTTGTTCCACTTCCCGAGCTATGATGAAGACTTGGGAATATGTTTCAACTGTTGGGGAATTAAGAGTATCTGGATATCCATTTTTAATCCCTACTAGAATCTACTTGCCCGCTTCTCTTCATCTTCCACCATATATTGGGCAAAGCGACTCAGCCTCAAGAATTCCACAGCATGCTCGTCAACAGACTTGCTCCATTGCTGGAGTCGGATAAACTATTCTTCCTTCTCCTTCTGAGCGGTGACAAGGAAGAACATATCATAAAAACTCTTAGAGAACTGATCTCAAGTGATGGGTTTACCCAGTCTCGCTTCCTCGGCTAGCCACCAAGTTCTGGCTACACCCTTAAGTTGAATTTTCGCAACCTCTACTTAGTTTTCCTCTGGGATTCGTGCCGCTTTAAGAGATCTGTGACGTCAATTAACTATTGCTCGGCATCTAGTGGTCTGTCTGCCCCTGTGAATATTGTCGACTGCAATTGTCTGAAATCTGATATGCTGCCCAGTCTCTGTTCCTTAAGAGCTGCTATAAAACTTTGCCAAAGGAACTCTGTCTGCTTCTGCTGATTTTTCATCATATTTTGAAGAATCTTCAGAATATCAACGTTCTCCCTGTAGGATTGTTCCGTGATGGTCCCGGACCATTACGACTTCCTCTTCTTTCCATATCAATGTTGGTAAAAGATGATCAGAACTAGAAAGTAAAAAGAGATATGGAATTCAGGAGTCATGAAAAGGATTATTAGGAAGAAATAAATAACTTTGTATATTTAGTTGAATTGTATAACAGAGACTCATGCATTCTAATTGCAAATTATTATCTCATTAATCGGCCACTTGGTTGTACTGTAGGTGTGAGAGCCAAGCTCTGATACCACCCGGTAATGCCCTGATCCCAAGTGTACGGAGAAGTTACTGTAACGTATATACGCAGATCGAAAATACCCTTCCCTATAATCGCTAAGCATCAGTACAGGCAAGAATCAGTATACGGAAGTACGTAGTGCTTTACACATTCCAATATAAGGAGTACAATTACAAAGTATCACGAGACGTGATATAATATTACAACATGTTACATCACTCGTAGGTGCAAAAGTAAGATTTACAATATGAACATAACAAAAAGATTGCTCACGAGCTGAAGGGAAATCAGCGAACCAAAAGGAGAGTCAGGAACGAGAGGAGCTGCAACTAGTTGTCCTGCTCCGCGAGGAAAGCTTGATCTTCAGCGGAGGGCTCCATTTCAGTCCAATCCTCAAGATCTGAACATGAAGATTCAGGGGAGTCAAAAAGCTACCCAAACGAGTGGTAAGATAAAGCCAAGTTGCGTGCACATGTAGCACTCGTGTAGCGATAAAACTGAATTGGAAAATATAACACAAAAATAGTGTGAATAGTCATACAAGCATGCAAAAGTAACAAACCAGCCGCATAGACTTAGCCTATGGATTCACGAGATTAGTACGTCGAAGGAATAATCCAAATAAGAAAACCATCATATATATACCCTATCTCATATCACCATACTTTGAGTTTACATAAACCAAATCGCCTAAAGCATAAAACTGACAAAGCATAAACAATTCATATATTGTTAGTCCTATTATTTTATTATTATTATTCATTCTACCCATATGTCTAGGCATGCGTATTAGCATCCCAACACACATACATCCACATTTAAGTAATCCGAAATTGTTATTGGAAACCAGAGGGGTATCGACGAACAATGTTTACAGTGGGCCCCGTGTATACCCAGACAACGGCCCAGGATGTTCCGTTGCTGATACGGAACCAATCGCAAGGCGTAGGAAGGAGAAGGGTCTTATTTATATGCCCTATTCAAGAAAATAACAAGAAGTAGAGTGCCAGCACACCCCTCAGAATACCTGGAGGCCCTCAGGTAGAACCGGAAGTTTAGGTTGTATAATATACCTAATATCACTGTAAACTCGAACACATATTGATATCCATCGATTTCTCCTGACGCGATAAAAGTTGTCCTTTTTAATGATTATTATGTAATTATTAGTTTACAAGAATAGCAGGAGCATGCCAGGTTCCAGAGTACGGAGTGCAGGAGTATAACATGATAGTAGTTATTCAATTCCAGTAATGCGATAAACATGAATCAATAGATAAGCATGTCAGGTGTCAAGATGATAATATGCCGATTATTGGCATTAAGTGACTAACATAGCAAGTGTTATACTATCGCATAACGAAATATGAGAAAACGGTACAATACATGAAGTCCGTACAAATTCCAAAAACAATACAGTTTTTTGAAAAACAGAACAGATACTGAGAAACTGTACAAGGAAACATTTCAAACTCTTCACAATCATATATTAATGGTATTAAATTAATCTATTAATTATCCAGGCGGGGTTGGAGAAGTTGGGGCGTAGCTCGATCATGTCTGATGGAACTGAGCCGCAACACACGACGGGGCTACGTTCCCGGCGAAGCTAGCGTGCAACGCTAAATGCTAACTATTCCCGACGGACCTAACGCATGCGGCGAAACCACACATGCGGCACAACTAGACGCTTACGGCGGAACCAGTGTATGAACACATAACTTAATGATTGTGGTGAAGCCACGCTCGCGGTGGGTCCACACGCATGCAGCGAAGCTACACTAGGGCGAGTCTTACGGTAAAGCGCTAAGCTCACCTCCCGGCGGAGCTGTAAAAAATCTAGAGGGTTAACTCTGATGACTGAATATAAAACCACAGATCGGTTAAGCCCGGAGGCTAACAACCGCGAAGGGTCAGCCAAATTTCCAATAAGTCCGGAATACAAAACAGTGCAACCTATACAGAAAATTTCCTACACTATTATAAGTCTTTGTCCCACAAATACAGATACAACACCGATGCAACACATATCCGAGATACAAATACAACCCACAAAATCACTGATACAAATGCGTCACTGGTACAAATACAAACCCAACACAGTAATTTACAAAAATTCCCAAAATCATAATTTACCCCTCGAAGCGGGGAAACTAATAAATAAGACAAGAAACACTCACCTAAATCCATTGAATGCAATGAAACTTTGGGAAGTCCAAAACTCATATGTGCATATGCTATTATTCGTTTCAGGAGAGAGAAAATAGGCATGAGAGAGAAAAAGAGAGGATAGGGGAAAAACAGGCCACAACTTGGCTTGCTCACGGCCAGGCCGTGGACCTGGGTTGGGTGCGGCCGGACTGGCCGCGCGGCCAGGCACTGGGGAGGTGGTGTGCGGCCAGTAAGGGGAGGAGGTCGACCATCAAGGAAGAGGGGAGGTGGTTGAGAAAGTGGAGATGAAGGTGGGTTGAAGGTGAAGTTGAAATTGATGGTGGTGGAGTTAAAATAGATGGTGAAGAAGTGGAACTGGGGGTGTTAGGAAGGAGGAGGTGTTAGGAATTGAATTTGGGTGGAGGGTAGCCGAATTTGGGAGGTGAAGGTGGTGGTGAGGTGAAATAGAAGAAGATGGTGAAGGAAAATGAAATGAAATTGAAAGAGGGAAGGAAGTGGTTGAGTTTCTTGAAGGTGGAGGACTAGGGCGCCAGAGCTTGGTTGCCGGCCTGGGTGGCTCACCGGAGCTGGGGTGGCCGAATTTGAGTGATGGGGGTTGTGGTGAGATGAAATGAAAGGAGATGGTGGAGGAAACTGAAATAAAATTGAGAGTGAGGAGTGGAGGGAGAGTTGGCTTGGGAGGAGAGATGGTCACCGGCCTAGGTGGCTCGCCAGTGGAGGACACCGTCGCCTGGTGCTGGTGGAGGCGGCCGTTCACCAGAGAAAGAGTGAGAGAGAGAGAGAGATTAGAATGTGAGAGTGTTTGAGTGAGATTGAGAGAAAATTATAGAAGGGGGTGAATTTTATAGGGGAAGGGAAGGAGAAGCCTCACGTCAGGGGCTAAGCTTCGCGTCACAGGGCTGGGGAGCTTTACATCAATTAGTTTAAGGGGGGAGGTTAGCGTCATAGAGGGAGGAGAGAGGAGTGGATCCAGATACTTGGAGAAAAAAGAAGGAAAAGAAAAGAAAAGAGAAAAGAAAAGAAAAGAAAAGAGGAGAGGAGAGGAAATTGGAAAAAAAAAAAAAAGAAAAGAGCAGGGAAAAGAAAGGAAAAAATATCAGAGTAAACTCCCAGATCCAAGAAAAACTCGGTTATTATTTTAATTGACCAAAATTTGACTATTTCAGAAAGTTCTCCGAATAATAAATATTATACAGAGGTACATAGTGAAATCGGATTGAAGAAACTCAATCCCGTTGTAAATTTAAAAATCCTGAAATCAACCGACGATATTGGTCGACACAGATTCAGACGAATTTTGATAAATTCTGAAAAATCTTCAAAAATGCACTAAAGTAGAAAATATGATTATGAGGAATAATACGAAAGCATTTTCTAAAAATTTAACTCTATTTATAAATTAAAAATTTGAGAATTAGTTGGCGACACCGGTCGCCGATTTTGAAGATTTGCAAAATAATTCAGAAAAATTGTAAAAAATCATGAAAAATCTAAAATATTGAAAAACAATATTTGAAACTGAAATCGATTAAATTTGACTATCAGAAAGAACAAATTTAGTAGTAGACTGGGATCGGGTCCCCGATTCAGACTAGGGTTGACTATAGATAAAAAAAATCCGGGTCCGATACAAAATAATAATATAATAATTACAGAAGAAAAATAAATACGAAGAGAAAATAAGAAAATACAATTGAAAAGTCAAAACACGTATCTTGGTACGTATTCTGGAGACGGGGTGTTACATCAAATAAGGTACAATTCCAACTGGTGTCCACTTATGACTCCAACGAGTCTAATTTATGACTCCAACATCCAACTGTTAACCAACTCAAAATGCGTAAATTGAAAAAAAGAAATTAAAGAAAGCAATTATCACTTTATTATCGGAATCAATAAATATACATAAAGTGCGCTTAGAAATAATGTCTATTGCATAAAATTATCCACTCCCATTAAACCAAGATATCATTAGGACTAGCCATCCCATATGAGCAACATGCTCCAAGAAACACTTTAGGCGGCAGCCCTTTACTGAGTGGATCTGTAATGTTAAGACTAGTACTAATATTGTCAACAGATACAATATTATTTTGAACTTTATTTTTAATGACAAGAAACTTGATGTTGATGTGCCTCGACCTTGCTAAACTCTTGTCACTTTTATAGTAGAGCTCTGTAGCTCAATTGTCACAGTATGACTGTAATGGCCTTTCGACTAAATCCACTAACTGAAACTCGAAAACAAAATTTTTGAGCCATATAGCTTGATTCGAAACTTCATAACAAGCAACAAACTCTGCTTCCATCGTAGATGAAGCAACAAGTGTCTACTTGACACTTTTCCAAGAAACTGCTCCTCCTGCCATCAGGAAGACATAAGCTGAAGTGGATTTCTACTGTCGATACATCCAACAAAATCTGAATCTGTGTATCCAATCAGATTTCCTGTAGGTAAGTATGTAGTCCTTTGTCCTATGTAGATATCACATTATCTTCTTGGCAGCCTTCCAGTGATCAATCTTAGGATTACACAGGTAACTACCATGTTTCCCAACAACATATGCTATGTTTGGACGGGTACAAACTTAGGCATTCATCAGACTTTCAACTGTCGATGCATATGATATGGCTTTCATTTGCTCTTTCTATAAATCGTTCTTGGGACATTGGAGTAGACTCAACTTATCTCCCCTAGTGACAAGCGTATCACTCGAAGAGCAATTCTTCATGTCATATCTATCTAGCACCTTATGATATAAGCATTTTGTGATAAACCTAATATTCTACGTGTCCTGTTACGTTGAATCTGGATGCCTATCACAAAAGAAGCGTCTTCAAGATCTTTCATCTCAAACTTCTTTGAGAGAAAACTCTTGGTCTCCAATAGAAGATCTAGATCATTACTTGCTAATAGAATGTCATCCACATATAGCACAAGAATATAAATCTGCTCCTTTTAAATTTGTGGTGAATACATTGATCAACTATATTTTTCTCAAAACCAAAATCGGATATTACTTTATCAAATTTCAAATACCATTGACAGGATGCTTGCTTTAAATCATAAATGGATTTCTTTAATCTACAAATCAGATGTTGTAAACCTTTAACTTTAAAACTATCTGATTTCACTATATAAATTTCTTCCTCAATGTCACCATTAATAAAAGTTATCTTAACATCCATTTGGTGTAACTCTAGGTTAAAGTGAGCCACCAGTGCCATGATAATTCTAAAAGAATCTTTCATGAAAATCAGGAAAAAGTCTCCTTATAGTCAATGCCTCTCTTTGAGTGAATCTCTTTGTGACAAGACGTGCCTTATACCTTTCGATATTACCTTTCGAATCCCACTTGATTTTGAACACCCATTTACAACCAATCGGTTTCTTATCTTTAGGCAACTCTACTAAATCCCAAACTTTCATGGATTTTAACTCATCATTCATGGCATTTGACCATTTAGTGGAGTGAATATTAAGTTTGGCCTCCTTCAAGGATGTGGGGTCATCCTCTAACCCTGTGTAAACTCATGCTCTTGGAGATAAACTATATAGTCATTTGCAATGACTGATTTCCTCTCCCTAGTTGATCTCTTAGGCACTTGTGGTTGAGAATTTTTATGTTCTACCTCATCAGCAGGATCTACTTTAGGATAAACTATATATGTACCTTATAAGAATACAACTATATTTTTTTGTTGGGGTAGAACAACTACTTCATCATTGTGAACAGTTGTCATGAGTATAACAATTTACTCTTCCTCAAATGTGAAATCCTTATATAGTTGTCTCTCACTGTTCTAAATTTTCTCAATAAATTTAGCATTATCTGTCTCTATTATGTTCTTAGTGGAGGGACAGTAAAGTCTAAAGCATGTAGACCTTTCAGAATAACCTACGAAGAAACAATTAACTGTCCTTGAGTCCAACTTCTTCTCATGTGGTATATGACCGAGCTTCCGTGGACACCCCAAACATTAAGATGCCGAATGCTGGGAGATTTTTTAGTCCATAACTCATATAGGATTTTAGTTACTGTTTTTTTAGGTACTCTATTAAGGAGTTTGACTGTCGTCTTTAAAGGCTTCATTCCATAATGATTCTGATAGAGTAGTGTGAGCTATCATACTCCTAACCATGTCTTTTAGTGTGCGGTTTCCTCTCTCAGCAACACCATTTTGATGAGGTGTCACTGGCATGGTGTACTGGGCTACAATACCACATTCTTTCAGAAAATTGGCAAAAGGTCCTGGACATCTACCTGATCCGTCGTATCTGGCATAGTACTTACCACCACGGTTTAGATCTCACGACTTTAATCTTTTTATTCTGTTGATTTTTAACTTCAGCATTATAAATTTTAAACATGTCCAATGATTGAGATTTCTCATGAATCAAGTATAGGCACCCATAACGAGAGTAATCGTCAGTGAAAGTGATAAGTATTTGTGATCATTTCAAGAAGTTGTAGGGAATGGGCCACACATGTTTGTATACACTCTTGTTTGTTTAGTTGCAAAACGTCGCAAGTCGTAATCGTAAAATGAGAATGGAAAAATGAACTGTAGCAGAGAAAATATATTGTGTTTTACGGTGTTTGGTTGATAAAGTGAAGTGTAAATGGAAAAGTATATTGTGTTTTACGGTGTTTGGTTGATAAAGTGAAAGTGTATGGTAAAGTATATTGTGTTTTACGGTGTTTAGTTGGTAATGTAAAAGTGTAAGTGGAAAAGTTGACCACATTAACTGAAGCAGTAATTTAATATTATAAATACTATTAAATTAAATCTACTATTGCAAATTAAATGTATTAATAAATTTGAGATAAAAAATTAATAATCTTAATATTTTATTTATAACAATAATATTAATAAAATATTAGTATAAATAGTAAAATATTACTAAAATATTAACTAAATAAATAATATAAATTTTAAGAAAATCTAAAGAACATTAATAAAATTTTAAGAATACTAATAAAATATAAATATTAAAAAATCTTACAAAAATAATAAAATATAGTTATAATATTATAATATTAAAAAATACTTGAAATTATTATAATATAAATTTTATTATAATATTATTGTAATATTATAGAAATATAAAATTAACAAACTAAAATATAATTATAATTTAATAATAAATTATCATTATAGTATTATTATACTGAATATTATTACAATATTAACATAATAAAATATTAATATAATAATAAAATATATTATGGTATTAATAAAGTAATTTTTTATATTAAAAAATAAATAATTAAATATATAGTAATTTTATATTAAAGTATAATATTGTTATATTAATAAAATATTAACTCTAAATAAAATAATAAAAAATGGAATAAGTATTAATAAAATAATAAAGTATAAATAAAATATTAAATAAAAATATTAAATTAAAATAGTAAAATATTAAATATTAAAACAATATTAAAAACAATAAAAATAATTAAAGATTAAAAATATAAAATAATTAAATAAGAAATTGAACACTATTTAAAATATTAAATATTTAATAATATTAAATTATATATTGATTATCAAGTAACTGTTTGAACTGTAAGTGTACTACAAGTGAGAGTTACATGAGCACAAATTAACTGTAGCACTGCAAGTGGAAAAATATGAGTGTAAATGAGATTTACATGACCACAAATTTAACTGTAGCAACTGCAAGTGGGAAAAGAAGAGTTGCATTTTGCAACTTGTTTTTCAGCGAAACAAACAACGGAAAATGGAAAAGAAGTTTTAACGACTTGCGTTTTGCGGCAAAACAAACACGCCCTAAATCTAAGACTCCTGAACTCCATCTAGCACCAAACTTCCTAATGTTTGTTTGTTTGCCTTTTATGCAATTTGTACATACTCCTAAGTCGGAATAATCTAAAGGACATATAGCTCCACTAGACACAAGCCTCTATTCTCTCTTTTGAGATGTGTCCTAAACGCCTGTCATAGACGGTAGGAGTTTTCTTTATTAATGTTCGCTTAGTACCTATATCTTGGAGCCTGGGTGTGTACCTATATTAGATAAAATAGTTGTTGATTGTGATACCCATATTTTCTTTGGTCCTATAGTGTTAGTTTTTGATCCAGACATGATCATTTGAAACATTAATGCGATCATAGCAAAACTTAGCTAAGTGACCCTTTCGCCCATAATATGTGTAAGTATAAATTCTGTCATACATAAATGTATATTGTGTGTGTGAAACATGAGCATGCCGATTGTGTGTGACATGTGTAGCATGATTTGTGTGAGCATGTTGTGCTTGATGATTGTGGTTTGATCATGTGTAGCATAAGAAACATGAACATGTTTTCTTGAAGGGTGTCTCTTAGAAAACATGGCCTCTAATCTAGCTTTATCAAGCTCACATTTCTTTAAAAACATTTCCCAAAAGTATTAATTTTAGTTTTTAAAATAGAAATCTCATTTTCATCAATCAAAAGAAATTTTGTTTTACAAGAAACTTTGTATGCATCAAAATCTTTTATGTAAAAGTAAGTGTAGAAGACAAAACCTCTTTTTCTTTAGAAAGAACAACTTCATTTTGAAGAATTTCATTTTTCTTTTTCTTTCAAATATTTCTTCTTAAGAAAATCATAATTATGAGAAAGTTCTTCAAAATCTTCGCCCATTCATCTATTGTTAATTCACAATCATCTATGGAGGTTTCGGATGTTATCTTGCGTGTGTTATCATTAGCCATGAAACACACATTTGCCGTGTCTACCTCTTCTTCGAATTCACTTTCTAAATCCCATGTTGTTTTGAGAGCTTTCTTTTTGTAGGACTTCTTTGAGATAGATGGCTTGCTTTTTATTTTTCGGGCATTCCGCAACAATGTGTCCCATTTCCAGCAATTGAAGCAGATGATTTTCTTATCTTACGTTCTATGCCACCGTCTTCTATTATTGAACTTAGCCTTATTGTACATTCTCCTTACATTTTTCACTAGGAGGAAAAGCTCTTCATCATCTTCTTCTTCTTCATCATCGTCGGAGGGAGTAAACTTGAAAGCAATCATCTTTTTCTTTGGGCTGCCATTTCTTCTCTAGCTTTCCTCTCCATCTCATGAGTCTTAAGGTTGCCGATAAGACCTATGAGCTCCATCTCTTCCTTGTCATTTAGCTCTTTTAATGTTATAGCCTTAACCTCCCATGATGTGGTAGAGTACGATGACCTTCCTCACCTTTTGATCATTATCAGTAGCATCATCTGGAGAAGCAATGTTATTAGTGATTTTAGTAAACTTTGTAACCATGTCATCAATAAATCATTTTCATGCATGGTGAAATTCTCATATTGGGAATGCAAGAGATCAATTTTAGCTCTCTTGATTTGTGATATCCCCTCTTGTGTGACCACTACGTATGACCAAATCTAATAGGCAGATTTGCAAAGAATGACCCTAGCTTTGTCATCATCATTCAAGGCTTGAAGCAATGCATAATGTTCTTTTACATTAGCATCAAATTCCTCAGTAGCAATATCAGGCCATGTGTCCTCATCACCACGGGTACACTAAAAGATTTGGTCACCGCCTTTGCAACCCGGCTTCCTAAAGATTGCAAGAACACGGTCATCTTAACCTTCCATATGAGAAAGTTAAGGCAATCAAACTTAGGAGGGGTCTTAATTCCTTTGGTCATTTAACTATTGTGGATAGAAAATGAAAATGTGAATGAAGTGATTAGCAAATAAGATATTTCTAAGGTGGTTAAGCCAAACTCTAGAAACCAAGGCTCTGATACTAATTGAAATACACCTAGAGGGGGGATGAATAGGTGTAATGCTAATCAAATACGAAATAACAACTAATTATGATGAATGATGTAAAACAAGAATTAAAGCCGAATTCTCTGTGAAGGGCTCTGAACTTCTCCTCGTGATTCCTCTAGATTAAGAGTTGAGGTGCTCAATTGCTTTTCTTATTGAGATGAGTAAAGACCGACAAATATGAATGAATAAAATGCAAGCAAATGAAACAGAAGCAACAAAGATAAAGACAAGCAATCACAAACACGAAGAATTTGTTTCGAGGTTCGAGCCACTGCTATACATTCCTGCCTTCACCACTGTGAAGGATTTTACTATCTACTATAGAATCTTCTATAAAGGGACCTTACAATAAGGAATTATAATGATCTAGAGTTGTGTACTCCACAACTCAATCCTCTACACAAGAGGTAGCACAAAGCCAATCGAGTTTTACCAAAGCTCTTAGTGATCACGAGATCACAAATACTCTCTTTTTTACAACTTCCTATTGAATAGATATAATAAGAAGCTCAAAGAGGTTGTGAGAGTAAAATTCAGTAAAGAGAATTTAAGAGCTGAAAAACTAATTGAAAAGGTTTGGAATTGAAAGAACTTGAAAACTAGAAAAACTTTAAAGAACTTCTTTCCTTTGAAGCAAACTTGATTTTCAAATGAATTTTTATTATGTATTAATCTAATCCCAATGACCTTTTATATAGGCAATAGGAAAACACTTTTTAGTATAGTACATCATAAAGGGAGTAATTTGACCTATAGAAGTCAAAAACGCACATTTTAAAAATAGCTGTTATAAGCTTATAACGGACTAACGATCGATCGACCGACCGGGTCGACCGTCCGTTCATCACAGAACTAGCCGTTAGTCATGACTGACCGCACGGTCACCGGACTCAATTCAAAAAAAAATGTCCTAAAGTGGTCTCGACCGAACCCTAATAAAGAGTAGGTGAGCCAGTTCGGTCGACCTGACGGTCGGCCAAAAGGGTTAACGGTCGACTGGTCGATCGACCCGACTAACGTGCACAACCCTTTGCCAGAAAGGCGTCGACCGCTCGATCAACCGTTCTGGCCTGTACTAGGCTACAGTCGACTGGTCGTTCAACCGACCTTAGGCCAAAACAAAGTTTTCTGAGAATTTGAAATGCAAACTATTTTTGAAAACATTTTGTATTGGTTTAAACAAAATTCTATGTATGGGCAATGAAATACATGTTCTAAACAGGCTATGAAATTTTGGAAAAATTTGAAATATGTATCGAGTATCTAACATGCAAAACACCAATACGGGAAAACTTTGTATTTAGAAAATGTGTATTTTTGTGTATGTGACTTTTTGAGCATCAAATTTATATTCTACCCTTTAACATACTTTTTCTTACAAGATTCTTTAGTGACTACAAGCGACTTCAAGCGGGCTTTCTCCAATTGCAACGCTTCTCCAATAGAAATGTCGAATGCTTAGAGCTCCAATCCCATACTTGTATATCCTTGAGTCTTCAACATCTTCCTTTAAAGGAAAAACCTCTTGAATCCTTTTGAACTTTGAAACACGCTTAAACAAACTACATATGCTTTGTTATCATCAAAACAAGAAATCGGTGATTGTAACCTTGGGCCACATCAGCATTATCAGATTTAGTAAACCGTTGGCTACTTCAGCTAGGAAACTCTTAGCACTAATTTTATCAGGCATAGCACCCCTAATAATTATAAGAATAGTGTGCTCATGACCATTAGAAACATCCTATTAGACCTCTTCTACTTTTTATAATTTGTCTTTTCTTCTACTGTACTTTTATCAGTAATGGCAGGGGTTCATCAGTCCTTAAGGGATAATTTAGGTCCATAAATTCAAGAACGATGGTAACGTGATCGCGCCACTTCTCAAAGTTTGTACCATTCAACACAGGAATGCCATTGAGACTTATAGAAATTGAAGATGCATTTACTAATAACAGAAGAAAAATAGGAGTACATAAGCATACAATTTCTCATCAATTTAACAGATACATTACATTTTAATAAAATTTTACTGTAATAGCCATAAATGATTGTTTAACCGATAGAGCTGCCGTCCAAACTTTCAGAACAAGTTGTGTCTCTTTATGCCAACACTGTATTGGCCCAGTATAGATAACCTAAAGTCTAGGTCTTATGTAAGAGAACAACTTCCTTTGGGTCGACTGAGGATTGGTCCCAAGTTTAACTTATCTATATCGATCATATAATATATGTAATAATCCGGCCATAATGACAAACTTCCTTTGGACTGATTGCCACACAAATCTACACATCTTGTTTCTTGTTTCGACACTGGACTAGTTGGTGAGGGTAATACAATATGCGTCTATACTGTGACAACCTTCCTTTGGGCCCACTACCACACACCAAGTTTCTCCCACTTATATTTCCCAGATCAAGTATCCGACGCCGTAAATAATTCGGGCAAACAATAGTCTTCCTTTGGGCCAGCTATTGTCCGCATGAACTACATACGCAATTAAATAAATTCTTTTATAAATTCTTTATCTTGAACATGTATATATCTTTATCTGTGTATTATCTACTGTAGTAAACATCAATATCCATCAATGCTAGAACAATAAAAACAATATAATAAATATTGATGAAGCAGAAGCATGTAAGGATACATATAACCATAGCAAACAAACATTTCAATGCATTTTTTTTATGTCAACTAACTACTGTTTTGTCATGTCTAGTGTCTGTAATACTGTAGTGTTCGTTAGGAGCTTCAAAACGATTGTTTACACGCCCAAACAGAGGTCGGATGAGCCTGCAACGGCTAATTGAAGTTTCTATTGACAAAATGAGAGCAGTGCTTATCGGGTCTGAATCAGACCCGACTCGCAAAGTTAAAACGTTATGGTCTCTTCTTATTGGGCCGAATTTAAATAAACTGGATAAAACCCAATAAACGTTAGTGAGATCAATTAAAATAGATTAAATGAGTTTTCTTATTAGATTTAATTTTATATCTATATCAAAATATTCTAATCCTAATCAATCTCACAATCCCAAATTAAAGAAACTCTAACTCAAACAAAAAATTATTTATGTTCACAAAAACTAGAACCATCACAGCCACCACCACTGGTAGCAATAGTATTCACATCAAATTCTCACAAAAACTCAAATTGTCAAGTGCTGAAAGAAATTAGGTAACATATAAATTTCAGCAAGTAAACCCTACTGACAGTAATATCGTTTATTCTAGGCTCCAACAGTTTAGGATGGGTCTCTAGATCCTTTTCCACCATCCATTTCTTCAACAAAAGCATCAGCGAATCTTCAATATCCTATTGCAGCACTCACATCCACAAATCTTAAGATCATATCTCCTGCTTGCATCCACAAGTATCTGTGGTCACCATCACCCAGAAATGCATTCTCTGACCGATATAGTATATGACCAAGATCATCTTAGCCTATGTTGTACACATTACACATTGGTTCGAACTCTATGGTCGTATTCTGAATATGGAGACTGTCTACTGCTGGAGATCACCCATGAGAAATGCAAGGGAATTGAAAATGCCAACTCTGAAGCTAGAATTAACCATGAAAAGGATGAAGGAGAAGGGTAGAGTGATAATAAGGTAACAAGACAAGTAACAACTACGACTATATAAAACTAAATGAGGTCGATACTATAAGCCAAGGGAAGGGGCCAAAGCTGAATATGGGCTTCAAGTAGTAGGACAATCTAACACCAGACTGCAGTAAATATCAAGATATGATACAGTAATTAGAAAACCTGTAAGGATTAGAGACCTATAATGCAGCCTCTACAAGTTCTAACCAAAGGGGAAAGCAAAAACAAAACTAACAGGAATTTAGATTCTACTGTTATCTAATCCCTCATTTTATTAGGCATGTATTGTTGCCTAATTCCCTATACATACAAGAACATCAACAGCCAAAAGGCTTAGCCAGCTCTATTGAAATGGCAATCTGCTTCTAAAGATATTTAGGGATAAAGAGATCGTAAATAATATTAAGTCACAAGTCTCTTCAGAGTTAGTCAATTAGACAGAAAACTATGCATTTAAGCATGACCCATAGATATTCATGCTATCGAGAGTATACAGTATGAGAGCTATTTGAAAAGTGGCAAGGCTTTTGCTTTGGTTTCAAGCTCCATTCTCAATAAGAATTGCAGAAAAAGTGAAGAGCTGAAGGCTATAAAAGATGGCAAATGTTTCTGAATCATTTTGAACCAGCACCAGCACCACAAGAAAAGGAAACTAGCACTGATATAAATACGAGAAAGGAAATTCGATGAGGTGCCGATTTATTAAAAATAAACCAATCCCTCCTCATTTGCCCTGAAAAAATTGGTGTCGTAGGAAATGAAATTCAGGATGGGATAAAAAAATTTAATTAAGTCGTAAAAACCATATATTTAGTTCAATAAAGTTCATTATAGTTCATTATAACACAAACTTCCTACTTTATTTCTAAATTGAAGGGAAGCAGTTCAACACAAGAGATGAAAAAACGTACATGTCTCATATCTAATTGCTATAATAATACAAATGAAAGGAAAAAAATATTATAAACAAAAGGGGAGTCATCTCTACCGCGGTACTTACCCCTCACCTCATGAAAACCTCACTTTGTTTTCACGCTTACCCCATCTTTCCCGGCAATTATAACTGCAGTTGCCATGTCAAGAAACAACCCATGCTCAACAACTCCTCAAATGCTGAGATCTCCTTTCCTGCCGCATTTGCATCTTTAATTGGTGTCTTGAAGTATAAATCCACAATATAGTTCGAGTTGTCAGTAATGTAAGGCTTCCCATCTCCGTCCAATCTAAGCTTCGCTTCACAACCCTCTTCTTTGAACAATTCTTGCAACCTTACTAGATTATACTTCCAACAGAACTGGACAACTTCCACGGGCATTGCCAGCCCACTCCCCCCTAAACCAGTTACAAGTTTTGTCTCATCAGCAACCACAACAAACTTATCTGATGCAGCCTCAACCATCTTCTCCCGAAGAAGTGCCCCTCCACGTCCTTTCACAAGATTAGGTCTGGGTCAACCTGTTCAGATCCAAATCATATTGAATTAAACTAATGTAACGATTATGATGAACAACAATGTTTGACAGAAAACTAACCAATGGATGTGGATATAAAAATAATGTTGCCGTTCCCTATTCAATAAAATTATATAATAAAAGCCCTACATAAAATAACAGAAACTTTCAAGCTAACAAAATTAACCATTCTCAATTATCATATACTTCAAGAAATAACTATTAATAAGAAAAAATTGAGTCAAGAATTCAATCAACAACTGTTGCATCCAATTCTAATTTGCAAAAACACAGCCTGGTCACCCGATACAAAATCTTTCCTTAAAGCTGAAAATGTGATGTTATGTGTAGACATGAATCCTCAAAGTAACTGCTTCCTAATTAAGAAATCCTTTACCCAAAATAGAGAGACTCCAATCGTTGAGACAAAATAAAATAAAATAAAATGTTTCAATAAAACTATCACAACTCCCCCCCCCCCCCCCCCCCCCCCCCCCCCCCCCCACCCCCCCCCCGCGAGCGCTGCGCGCGCAAAAGAAGATCAAATTATATAATAGTATAAGCACCTCAAAAGTCCCTGACAGTCTTCATCTTTATTGCACGGACAGGGCTACACCAACATCGACATGATACGCCAATATGTGACATAGTGTTTAAATTACACACGATACATCTGTCTGACACCCGTGTCGGAGATGTGTCCCGTGTCGGAGATGTGTCCGACACAAAATGGCTTCAGGATAGAAGTGTTTGCTCTACATATGTTCTCAGTAAGTTGCTGAACTGACACATGTTTATCCACTATTTATAAAAAAAACGTAACTACTGAATTAGGTATATATGAAGGATCACTCCCTTATGGACCAAGAGGACAACTTTGACAGATAAAGTCTACACTAGACAACCAAAACAAACTAAAAGAGGGTAAAAAGAAACAACTCATCATCCATATAGTACCTTTTAAATATTAATCAACCATTTTTAGTGCCAATATAACAAGACAATCCTGTCTGTATCCATTTTGATAAGATGAAGCATCTGCTGTCTTTTACAACCAAATAAAAGATAGCCAAAAGCACAAGTTCCATCTATTACTTTAATAAGAAATATAAAATCATCAACCAGTATTATATATTATATCTAATGGAAGATAATCATGATCTTGTCCCCATAAAAAAAAAAAAAAAAAAAAAATCTTAAACCCCAAGAATGCCAAATTCTTGACAGGAGACATTATTGATAATTAATTATCATCTCCTCTCAAGCAGTCTGATGTCTCAGCCCTTAGATGTTTTATAAAATAAAAAAATAAAAAACTGATCAATTAAAAATCACCACTTTTGATATTCTAATCAGAAATCTACATGAAGCAACCTCTCTATAAAAATAAGTTTATAAACTGCCAAATTGTACTAACCTGATAGAAACATCTGGTGAGTACCAGTAAAAGTTTTCAGAATATAACTTCAATAGTTTGCCACCAAGGATACGATTTATTTCTTCAATCAGTATTGTGGAGGCATATAGAGCAACAACTACTAGTGCCACTTAGGCCTGGCTCAATGGTAAAAGGGTGGGAATGAATTGTAGGAGATCCCAGGTTTCAAATCCTGCAACTTGGGTGGCTGGGTGGATGTGTGTGTGAGGGGATGCGAGTGCGGATGGTGTTGGTTGAAGTAATACCACAAAAAGACAATATTCATGACCCGAGCTGTCATCAAGTTAAAAGTCATGGACTTAAAATCTCATCACTTATCAAGCAAAGAAATTCAGTCAATAAGCGGATGTGGTATTCACCACACATTTAATGAATTGAGCTTGCTGCTCGGTTAACAAGGACATCATTATAGGCAAATCTCTGAAAAGTCCTCCAAATATAGTTGTAAGCCCTGAATCCATCTAAATCTAGTCAAATAGAACATTCTAATTAACTAACAATCTCAAATTTTTTCTTCACCTGAAAAACAACCTTTAAATAATAGTGGTAAAGCTTCAATCCCATGGTTTTGCAGGGATAGAAATTTCATTACAATGGCAGAATTGGGCATATAAAATAAAGAACATCAAAATTGAGTTAGAAAGGAAAGGAACACTCTGTCTGGTGAATCCAAAAGGCATATTCAGAGCAAAGTAACCAAGCTGTAGATAAATTTCCAAATGCAATAAAAATACTAATGAACAAAATCTCATTTTTCCTTCAGACTAGTGTAACCAAAATGTACGTTGCAGCTCAAAAGGAATAAGAACATGATAACTTATAGAAGACCTCACATTTTTGCTAGAAAAGTAGCGGAAGAAGAATAAACTGAATCATGATGTGTGTTGTTCCCGGGATAGCACTAAGAAATCTAATGAACTAAACTTTTTACTATTCCCTCAAAACAAAGTAAAGAATACATGGACTGTTGGCAAAAGACAATAAGAAGTAAAAGTCAAGAATGAACCAAAATATCAACTACTACTCAAAGCTAAAGAATAATATGCACTTGTTTCTCAAAAAGGTATAAAGAACACTCTAATGAACTAAAAGTCTCAACTATTTTTCCAACACAAAGACGTACGGTCTACCTAAACGCATTAAAACACCCTAACAAGCCAAAATTCTAAAATTTCCTTAAAATATAAAGACCAAAATATATGTTGTTTTCCTAAAAGCAACCTAACACTCTAAATAATTAAAAGAACTAAATTCTCTCCAAATATCAAACGCACATTACAATTTCAACAACAAGAAGAACCAATATCACAAAAACTCATCAACACCAATGATTGCAAGATCAATTTTGGAGTTACCGTTAATCGTTGACATTGGAACCCGTAGCGACTTGCCTGCTCAAAACTGCATTAACATAGGAAATCCAACAATCCAACCAAGTTCACAGAGAAGAGGTGTCCCCTAATCCAGCAACAACAAAGGCAACAATAGATCCAGTTCCACCGCCAATGATCATATCTCAATGTACCCTACGGTCTTAACTATTGGCTCGCTTCTTGATATCTTCTTGAGTCAGAGTAATTAGAGTAGGAGAACTAGACTCCATTAAAATTTAGTCAAAAAGGGATACTCTGGTGAACATATATCGACTTTCTCCCCCAAGAGAAAAGAAACCAATATGTCGCTTTTTCCCATAGAGCAAAAAGAATGCCCAATTGAATTAAATCGCAAACTTTTCCCCAGGAAATAAAGTAACTAAGATGTGGTTTGTGTCCTGAAAGGCGATGAGAACACAGTAATGAACAAAAAAGCTCACATCTATCCCAAATCAGAGCAATCAAATGTGCATTATTTCCAAAGGGCGGTAAGACTAGCGTAGCGACTAAATTCCACTTTCCCCTCCAATTGTTATAATAAAGAGACCAAAGACCACCATAGTGAACTAAACACACCTTAACTTTTCTTCAAGCTCTCAAAGCAAAGAAGCCAGGATTAGTTGTTCCCCAAATAGCACAAGGAAAACTCTGAACAACTAAAAATCTCAACTTTTCCCCTCAGAGCCTAGAAAGGGCAATGAGAACATCCTCGTGAACTAGAATTCTCAACCTTCACCTCATAACGCAGAAACCAACATATAACAAAAACTCAACCTTTCTCTACAAATTCAACAGCAAGAGTCCGAACTCACAAACCTCATCAGCCCCGTCGATGGCGAGGTCAATCTTGGGGTGATCGTCGAGCGTGGATAGCGGTATCCCGAGCGACTTGGCCTGCTCGAAAGTCCTGGTCGACGTCGGGACCCCGACGATCCTGGTGAGCTTACCCGAAGATAGAAGTGCCCCGATCTCGGCGACGACGAAGGCGGCGGTGGAGCCGGTCCCGAGGCCGAGGACCATGTCACTCTGCACGTACTCGACGGCCTTGACGGCCGCGAGCTTCTTGAGGTCGTCCTGGGTGAGGGCGGTGGGAGTGGGGGAGGACTGGCATCGGATGCGATGAATGGAGCGGTGGAAGGGGAGGAGAGCGTGGCGGCGGGATTTGAGAGACTTGAGAGAGGAGGAGGGGAGGAGAGATAAAGTTGCCATCTTTTTTTGTTGGGAGGAGTTAGGAAGGAGGCGAGAGGGATTTGGTGGAGTTATGAGGGGAGAAGTGAGTGGTGATGGGGAGTTGAGGTGGGTTGGGGCGATGAGGGGAGTTGTTTTGAATTTGCTTGGGTTGTTGGGATGAGGAAGGAGAGGAGGGTTGAAAAAGGTCAGGCTGACTTGGGTCCATGAATCTGTCCATATTTCAGAATTTTTTTTTCCCCCTTTATTATTTGGTGCTCTTCAAATTTAATTTCAAGAAAAAAACTCTTCAAAATTTAATTATCAAAATCGACCACTGGTTGACCACGCAGCCGCTGAGTGTTTTCGCCTCGCCTGCGTGGCGTTGGGTCGTCGCGAGGTCGTTATTTTTTAATCCAGGTTTGTCGAACCTGGAGGCAAAACTTTAGCAATTTAGCAAACTTTTGTGTTCGAGTATGTCAAATCGGAGGTAACATTTTTCTCTATTTTAGGTCTGGGTTTGGCTTATATGGTCCTCAATGATATTTTTAACTGTGTTGTTTTTAGTTTCTCTCTTTCGCTCTCTTTTCTCTCTCTCTCGTGACCTTGACCTCGACCGACCCCGATCTGCTTTCTCGACAGCTCAACCCGATCCCGACCCCGATTGCTTCCCCGGCAGCTTACCTCGCATCCTATCCTCTCTCTCTCTCTCTCTCTCTCTCTCTCTCTCTCTGCTGATCAGAGAAAAATCGCGCACAAAAAGTGTATGTTTTGAAATTAAGATTTAAAGTGTGTGTGCTTTGGCTTCCTCGATACTTCCGTTATAGCATAGAGGCTAAAACGAGTCGAATCCACAGGGATGGGAGGCGATAGAAGCTTACACGGTTGATTCACATGAGTGTTAAAGATTCTTCAAAGATTTAAAGAATGAAAAGAAAAGAAAACAAAGAATAGAAAAGAGAAGTACGATGAAACACAAAGAAGTGGGAAACATAGAAAAGAATGATTTTTGTGGTTTTTGATATTTCTAAAACAAAGTGAAAAAGAAAGAAAACTCATGGCTACTAACTACTAATGACTCTACTAACATGCTAACCTCTTAGTGATAGTTGCCTCACATGTATCATTGGTCATCACTAGTCCTTAGTTCAAGAGCTTTACAAAGCATGACCCATATGTAACTCATCACATCCCAACTCAACAAAACAAGTGCAATTTACACTTAAACCATCAAAACTAAAGTAAGCATGGAGTAAAGTAATGTTAGCTTGTTAGAGAGTTAGGAAGTTAGAGTGTTAGATCCATCATCATAAGCCATCAATGGCTCTTACAAGAGTAAGGCCAAGTAGAGGCTATTAGATTCATATGGATTATCAACTAAGAAGTTAGACTAATTAGTGGTTAGTAGTTAGTTGCCATGAGAGAAAATATTAGCTAAACATGTAAAAGGAGTTAGATAGAAAACAAAGAGAAATAAAGAGAGCACCTTTCATAGCTTGTCACCTTCTATTACAAGCACTCTTGCATTCCGCTCATGTATCACTCTCTCTCCTATTGCAAGATTTAAAACAAAATGAAAAATACAAAGGAAGAAGAAGAACTAACCTAACCTAAACTAAACTAAAACATGGAGAAGAAAACTATACTAAAACTACACTACTCTCTGGATATCTCCGCTCTGAAACCCCAGAGGGTATTTATAGCCACCAGGGGAAGGGGGACCAGGGGGACAACCCTGGCCCAAAACGTGGCCGCGCTAGGGCGGCGTTTTCGCGGCCATGTGATGGCCGCGCGTGTGGCGCTTCGACCCGCGCGCGTCTCTGTCCCATGTGAGTCTGGTCCCCTGTGAGTCTGATCTGGTATTTCTGATTGCAGCCCTGGTTTTGACAGAATCAGCCTCCTAAGTCAATGACTATCTTAATAGGCCTTTAATCACCAATTAAATGGTGATTTAGGGTCTTCTTCTTCATTGCACACCATGGACCTAGAATCAAGCAAGTAAAGCTTATTAGCAGAATTTTATACCAAATAAATATGCAGATGTGATAAAAATTATGCAAAATTAGAGACTAATTACACCCCCACACTTATCTTTTGCTCGTCCCGAGCAAAACGAAAAAAACTAAGAAAATTATTACACCACTTTCGCAAGTGACGCGATTGAACTGAGTATGTGCAATAAGCCGTTAAACCTCTAGATTTCCCCTAGAGGAGGAGTTTTGTCTCCTGAAGGTTTTAAGCGGATACACCCACAAAATTCATAAAGAAAGAAATCAAATGTTAGTATTTGAGAACGCATTTTTGAAATAGAGAAAAGTGTTAAAGTATTTTTGCGAAAATATAAGTGATCCAAGGTCATAGGCTAACAGAAATTAATCTTCCTTAAACTAAGTCGAAATGCAAAATCTTGCTATAAATTAAATGTAAGAATTTAAAATTGAATTGACTCTTTGATCTTTCATAAAACTCTTAGAAAAATATGCACTTTATGAACAATGAAGGTTTTTGGGATATCGACTCTAACTTTCATGCCATCTATTTATATTATATATATTATATTTATTTTTTTCTTCCCTTAGTTTTCTTAGGCTTTCTTATTTACCCGAGTAGTGAGCCTTTAGCCAGTGACTCCCAAACCAGATAGTCTTAAGGCACCAGATGAGAAAACATCCCTCGGACTTAAGGACTCGAGTAAACAAGGCCACAAAACTAAAGGAAATTATTTTGTTTTTGTCCACCGTTTTAGATATGAATAATCATGCTTCCTGAGGCATAATTACCTAACTTCAATAAGTGATTTTTATTTATCATAATTTTTTTAATATATATTTTTATGACATTTTTAGTCTTTGTTTCAATTCCAAAAATTGTGTAAGTGTGGAGCGCATAAATCTAAGGCATAACAAATCAAGACCAAATTATCTTTTCAATCTTACTTTCTTATCTTAAAATTTAAACAAGATCTATTATTTGACTCGGTTTAAAATTTCATAATTTTAGGTCTTCCTAATTCCTAAGATAATCTTAATTTTCTTAAAAATAAATTAAAACTATTTATCTTGTGTCAAAAAGTTTTGTAAAAAGAAAAGAAACAGTTTTTATATAAAAGATTTTTTTTAAATAAAAAAGAAGTGTAAAAGAAAGAAAACATAAAACTAACTATGTTAGTAAACCCTCCCCCATACTTATCTCATGCATTGTCCTCAATGCATCGTGAATGTGTATATACATGAAACAAATGGGAAGAGAAGAAAAATTACCTCATGGTGGTGGTTCTGGTGGTGGTCTGACGGGCCAAGAGTTGCTACCCAATCAGGATAATGTGGATCTTGAAGGAACCCACTAGTGACCTTTCTAATACGACCCAATAAAAGAATGATTGATTGAATGATCATATTTAAAAATTTATCCCCATCTAATTTTCAATTTTCAAAAATATTACTGAGTCATTTTTGTCAACATTCTTGTCCAACAATAAAGTGTGATTTTGAGATAATTGATTTGGACTCAAATGGAATAGGAATAAAAACTGATACTGACTCAGGAAGTTGACTCAGATCAAGTCGAGAGTCAACAAAGAGAGTCGAAATTGGTTCAAAAATAGGGTCCAAACCAAGAATTGATGTTCACAAACTGTCCCATTAATGAAGTGTGATCATAAGATATTGGTGATTCCATTTCACGGTGTACTGATACAGGATTCAATGTTGACTTCAGAATAGAGAAAAAATCTGCAAAGATACCGGAGTTATTATTGAATCAAAAAGTAAAATGGAATTACTAATATGAGGTTCAGGATCATTCAGGTTTGATTTCAATTTTAGGAAAGGGATAACTTGCCAGAATGTCCAGGCGATTTTCATAACTTGGAGTATGGTCAAGTTCAAATGTATGCTCTGAAATTGAATCTGGATTTCCAAAATGACATGATTCATGAGTCCAATCAATAGAGTTAGGGATATAAGGATTGATCAAAGGTTGATAAGAAAGACTTTCTTCGCTCTCATTAATCAATTCGCTCATAAGTGGTCTAACCTACTGATAGGCCGTATAACAGAATTTAGATTCGGAATCATGTCTTCCATACTCCTTGCAATTGGTTCTTCTTGAAAAGGTGAGTATGGAAGTTTATTTTAGAAATTGAGGTGAAATTGTGAGTCCATCAATACTGCTCGGACTCACGCAAGGGCTCCATACTCAACTCCAGTATTGATGGTTGTTCATTTTGAATCGGTGAGACTGGAAAAGATGAGTAGGACTCTTGAAAATTTGGTTGAGATGATGAGTCCAACATGTTTTGCATTCTTTCACAAAAGACTTTCAAATGCTTTTCTATCTCAAATTCTTCTTCAATTGGATGCTCTAGAAAAGGAGTGTGGAGTTTGATGTGGGAAGATTGTGAACTGAGCAAAATTTGAACTTGTTGTAGGGACTCTTCCATACTCCTTTCCAAATCAGATTTTTCTTCGGTTGGTGGAACAGGAAAAGGAGTATATGAACCAAAATTGGGGAATAAACTCAGTAAAAATTGTGGACAAGGCGGTTGAAATTTGACTCGGGGGAGGTGAATCCCTATTGACTCTGTGAAGAATTGAAATTATTTTGAAAATTATAGTCATATGATTGAGGATATGGGTCATATTGAGTCGGATAATCCCAACTCGGCATATATGGTTGGTTCATGTTGTACATAGCCGGGTTGAGTTATCCGAGTCGAATGAGGTCGGGGTGAAATATGGATTCATATTATGATTGAAAGAATTATATTGTTAAAATCCATATCACAATTTAAAAAAAGAAAACAAACAAACAAACAAACAAATAAAGAAAAAGAAAAAGAAAACAAGCCTATGCTAGGGTTGACTTAGACCTAGACGACTCTTAACTGGTTAGACTGTCTACGGGGGTATATTGTCAGAAGCGGACCACAAGTTAATCGGTAAGGTAGGAGCAAGATTAGTGGGAGGTATCCGTCCCGGAGCAACGGGCCTAATTATACCAAACCACTATTCTTCGAGGTTCGCCTCTCAATCCCCAACCTTAGACACCGATTTGACAAGAGTCAACTTCTAACAACTTCCCCCTTAGGTCAACTACTAAATGAGTCCGAGATGTCCCTAGGGGCCAACGTCTACCAAATTTTATTTAGGCTTAGGTTGTGTGAGTGGGGAGGTGATTTTTGGGCTAAGGGAGGGTAATAACTTCCCCACCTTATATTGTATTGGGGTGTTGCCCTTAAGTTAAATTTGTGCAAGTGTGCAATATAGATAAGAATGAACACAAAAAAGTGAGTAATCACTGAAGTGTTTGTCCTAACTATATGTAATGCAATATGTACACCTCCGTCAAGATCACAACAACACAAGAACAAAATACAGTATATTGAAATGAAAATTGACACGTGCCTAGATACAAATGTCTTAACCGTTTTAAAGCATCCAATTTCCGTATTTTAGTTCTTAAAATTATTTACAGTGTACAGGTAATATAAAAAAAATTAGCAGCAGAGTATATGAATGTACAAGAATTTACCCACCACACAAGAGAAAGTGTGGACTTCTGTAACGCTAAAAATTTAACCGGCACACCAAAACAAAGAAGAAAAGTTAACAAAGACGTGAATTAAACCGTTCTCATCCCCGGCAACGGCGCCAAAATTTGATCGAGGGAAAATCGCTCACAAAAAGTGTATATTTTAAAATTAAGATTTAAAGTGTGTGTGCTTTGGCTTCCTCGATACTTCCGTTATAGCATAGAGGTTAAAACGAGTCGAATCCATAAGGACGGGAGGCGATAGAAACTTACACGGTTGATTCACGTGTGTGTTAAAGATTCTTCAAAGTTTTAAAGAATGAAAGAAAAGAAAACAAAGAATGGAAAAGAGAAGTACGATGAAACATAAAGAAGTGGGAAACATAGAAAAGAATGGTTTTTGTGGTTTTTGATATTTCTAAAACAAAGTGAAAAAGAAAGAAAACTCATGGCTACTAACTACTAATGACTCCACTAACTACTAATGACTCCACTAACATGCTAACCTCTTAGTGATAGTTGCCTCACATGTATCATTGGCCATCACTAGTCCTTGGTTCAAGAGCTTTACAAGCATGACCTATATGTAACTCATCACATCCCAACTCAATAAAACAAGTGCAAGCTACACTTAAACCATCAAAACTAAAAGTAAGTATGGAGTAAAGTAATGTTAGCTTGTTAGAGAGTTAGGAAGTTAGAGTGTTAGATCTATCATCATGAGCCATCAATGGCTTACAAAAGTAAGGCCAAGTAGAGACTATTAGATTCATGTGGATTATCAACTAAGAAGTTAGACTAGTTAGTAGTTAGTTGCCATGAGAGAAAAGATTTAACTAAACACGTAAAGGAGTTAGATAGAAAACAAAGAGAGGTAAAGAGAGCACCTTTCATAGCTTGTTACCTTCTATTACAAGTACTCTTATATTCCACTCATGTGTCACTCTCTCTCCTATTACAAGATCTAAAATAAAACGAAAAATACAAAGGAAGAAGAAAAACTAATCTAACCTAAACTAAACTACAACATGGAGAAGAAAACTACCCTAAAACTATACTACTCTTTGGATATCTCCGCTATGAAACCCCAGGGGAGTATTTATAGCTACCAGGGGAAGTGGGGACCTGTTTGGAGCCGCGCGCCAAATTTGATCGGGGGATAACCACGCACAAAAGTGTATATTTTGAATGAAGATATAAAATGTGTGTGCTTTGGCTTCCTTCATACTTCCATTATAGCATATAGGCTAAAACGAGTCGAATCTACAAGGACGGGAGGCGATAGAAGCTTACACGGTATGTTCACGTGTCTGTTAACGGTTCTTTAATGTTTGAAAGAATCAAAAGAAAAGAAAGCAAAGAATGAAAAGAGAGGTACGATGAAACACAAAGAAGTGGGAAACTTAGAAAAATGATTTTTGTGATTTTTCATATTTCTAAAATAAAAGTGAAAAAGAAAGAAAACTCATGGCTAGTAACTACTAATGACTCCACTAACATGCTAACCTCTTAGTGATAGTTGCCTCACATGTTTCATTGGCCATCACTAGTCCTTGGTTCAAGAGCTTTACAAAGCATGACCCATATGTAACTCATCACATCCCAACTCAACAAAACAAGTGCATGCTACACTTAAACCATCAAAACTAAAAGTAAGCATGGAGTAAAGTAATATTAGCTTGTTAGAGAGTTAGGAAGTTAGAGTGTTAGATCCATCATCATGAGCCATCAATGCTCTTACAAGAGTAAGGCCAAGTAGAGGCTATTAGATTCATGTAGATTATCAACTAAGAGGTTAGACTAGTTAGTGGTTAGTAGTTAGTTGCCATGAGTGAAAAGATTAGCTAAACATGTAAAAGGAGTTAGATAGAAAACAAAGAGAGGTAAAGAGAACACCTTTCATAGCTTGTTACCTTCTATTACAAGCACTCTTGCATTCCACTCATGTATCACTCTCTCTCCTATTAAAAGATCTAAAATAAAATGGAAAATACAAAGGAAGAAGAAGAACTAACCTAACCTAAACTAAACTACAATATGAAGAAGAAAACTACCCTAAAACTACACTACTCTCTGGATATCTCCGCTCTGAAATCCCAGGGGGGTATTTATAGCCACCAGGGGAAGGGGGACCTGTATGGAGCCGCGCGCCAAATTTTATCGGGAGATAACCGCCACAAAAAAGTGTATGTTTTGAAATGTAGATTTAAAGTGTGTGTACTTTGGCTTCCTTGATACTTCCGTTATAGCATATAGGCTAAAACGAGTCGAATCCACAAGGACGGGAGGTGATAGAATCTTACACGGTTTGTTCATTTGTATGTTAACGGTTCTTTAATGTTTGAAAGAATCAAAAGAAAAGAAAGCAAAGATGAAAAGAGAGGTACGATGAAACACAAAGAAGTGGGAAACATAGAAAAGAATGGTTTTTGTGGTTTTTGATATTTCTAAGACATACTAAAAAAGAAAGAAAACTCATGGCTAACTACTAATGACTCCACAACATGCTAACCTCTTAGTGATAGTTGCCTCACATGTATCATTGGCCATCACTAGTTCTTAGTTCAAGAGTTTTACAAAGCATGACCCATATGTAACTCATCACATCCCAACTCAATAAAACAAGTGCAAGCTACACTTAAACCATCAAAACTAAAAGTAAGTATGGAGTAAAGTAATGTCAGCTAGTTAGAGAGTTAGGAAGTTAGAGTGTTAGATCCATCATCATGAGCCATCAATGGCTCTTACAAGAGCAAGGCCAAGTAGAGGCTATTAGATTCATGTGGATTATCAGCTAAGAAGTTAGACTAGTTAGTGGTTAGTAGTTAGTTGCCATGAGAGAAAATTAGCTAAACATGTAAAAGGAGTTAGATAGAAAATAAAGAGAGGTAAAGAGAGCACTTTCATAACTTGTCACCTTCTATTACAAGCACTCTTGCATTCCGCTCATGTATCACTCTCTCTCCTATTACAAGATCTAAAACAAAATAGAAAATACAAAGAAGAAGAACTAACCTAATCTAAACTAAACTACAACATGGAGAAGAAAACTACCCTAAAACTACACTACTCTCTGGATATCTCCGCTCTGAAACCCCAAGGGGGTATTTATAGCCACTAGGGGAAAGGGGGACCAGGGGGACAACCTCTGGCCCAAACGCGGCCGCGCGCGCGGCGCTTCGAGCCGCGCGCTGTCCCGTCTGTCCCCTGTCAGTTTCTAGTCTTCGTTTCTTGTTTGTAGCCCCTGGTTTTAACAGAATCAGCCTCCTAGGTCAATGACTATCTTAATAGGCCTTTAATCACCAATTAAATAGTGATTTAGGGTCTTCTTCTTCATTGCACACCATGGACCTAGAATCAAGCAAGCAAAACTTTATTAGCAGAATTTTATACCAAATAAATATGCGAATGTGATAAAAAATTATGCAAAATTAGAGACTAATCAGTGGCCCTGACCAGATCCGATCCCGACCCCGACCACGACCCTAATCATTTTCCCCGGTAGCTCACACCGCTCTCGATCCCGACACTTTCCCCGATGAAGTTTGCATCAGTACCTAATCCCGTCGGCGGCAAGGTATCTCAAGACCCATTACTTTGATAATTTGAATGTATAAGGATATTTTCTACTATGCTTTTAATAAACTTTGATAATTTGAATGCTTATTTAGTTACCACTCTAAGCATGTGTAATTATTTACTGCAATTGGTACAAGATTAAGTTAGCTACAATAGACTAATAGTATATTTTTTGTGATATGTACAATGTCTAATGTGAATGTATTTTTTCTTTATCGGTTTAATGATAAATTAACAATAGATAAGGAGACTAAACCAATATAGTTGATGGAATAATAAAATCAATGCTAGTGAGAAAGTCAACTACAAGATGTGAATTGGTAGAGAAAATCCATCACATTGCAAAAATTAATCCAAATGCTTATCAGATGCACTTAACATACAAGTGACCAGTTACACACGAGCGTTACCAAGCAATGAAAATATCAGAAAATGAAGATACACGTGTTATGCTTGAATTGTACCCGTCCATTAATATCATATATTATATGTGGAGAAAGATTCTGTTAGCCATCAATTGCTTAAAGGTTATGGAGAATTCTCTCGTATGCTCGATTTGGACAATGAATCAACGAATTCCATGTCACTGGAAACACGTTTCACACGTTGACGAGAGGTAAAATTTTTCGGGATATAATACATAAGCGCTCGCTTTTTTCTCTTTTGTACAATAACTTTTCTACTAAGTCATTTAGATGACAATATTATTTAAATTTTTGGCCAGTTTTAACAATTTTGGTGGAAGGAGGAAATATGTTCAATAATATGCTAATTGTTGATATGAATTTTGGTTATGATGCTCACATGCACTCATATTCAAACACAATAATTATTCATCTTTTCAAGACGTTTCACTCCACTTGACATCAATCAGGGCCCATCGGAGCACCCAAGTGCAAATTGGTAAAGTATGTAGCTAATTCAATAATTCACAGACTTGAAAATTACAGCATGTGCTAATACTAGTGGTGGAGATCCTAATACAAATAATTACTCCTCGTGTTCACAGTGGTATTTTGTTGCTAACAATGCTAAGACTTATGCTCTATTATTTAATCCCATTTCAAATAAATGACATTTGGAACCATATAAAGGGCCTCTTATCTTTTCTGCTGAATATAAGAGGCTGTCAGGTCATCCATCTTCTGTTTGCATACAAGGTACTATGGATGAAGGTAGTCACACACAAAATAAATGTAGTAAATGCAAACAACTTGATTACTACAAAGTTAGATGTCCTAACTCACCTGTACTTTCTTCTTCCATTGGGTAAGTATTTACACCTATTTGGTCACTATCATTGAGAATATTGATTGATCAATTAATATTGCTAATACTTCATATGTTTGATATAATCATATAATGAATGTTGTTTCATTTTGATGTCTCGTTATTACTAAAAATCGTATTTATGTGCATGCAAAGCATCCATAGACCCAGGGCCGACAATTCTAATGTTCTCTACTTGCAGGAGAACATTGATCCACTAAAATTGATGTAAGCCGGGTAATAACATTTTAAAGTTAAGCTTGAATATTATAACAATGAACGCGCTTTATTTTTATTATTATATTTTTTTTCTTATAATTGCATGATCTCCGGTCATTTACTGTGTAGATCATTCCCTAGCATATCAAAAGTGAATTTTGGAGGACCCTGTATCATCGATTGTGTTAGACGGGTAGGATCTTCATTCATTCTCAGTTGAGTTAGGTACAACTCAATCATTCATTGCTGATAGCTTTAATAGAGAGATGGAGGTGTGAAACATCCAGTTTTCATCTTTGAATAGGGGAGATAATTATTACGCTACAGAATGTGACAATGCTATTGGGGCTTCCGTAGATGGTCCTGTTGTCACAGGGAGAGATAATAAAGATTGGTGGCTGAGTATATGAGATTATTAGGCAGACAACCTCCACAATCGACTATTAGGGGTGGAGCAGTGAAGCTGCAGTGGCTTCATGACCAATTCACAGTGGTCTCGGAGTACTTGACACATATGAAGGTGGAGCAGTATGCACGTGGTTATATCTTTCATATGATTGGCACTTGGTGGCGGAGCCAAGGGGCCAGGGGACACGTGCCCCCCACGACCCTGACAAAAAAGGCTTTGCCTCTGTAATTTGTGTCCTTCACCGATGATCGAGGCCCGATAATTGTGACGTGGAACCCTGGTTCTCGTGTTGCCAGTCTACGTAGTTGCAGTCTTACAGAGATGGTGATGACTCTTGTACTCTCTCCCCTTCCTTGTTTTCTTCTTCATCGTCGAATAGGAACTGTGGGCACGTTATTCTCGAAATTGTTTTAGATATTTTAGGATTTAAGAGAAAAAGACCTCTTTTGATTTAAGTGTCAAGGATCCAATTTGAACCTCCTCTCTGTTGAGAGATAGGCTGCTGTTTGGTCTAAACTGAGTACTCCCAAGTGCATCACGTGAAGTAAAGAGTTGAAAAATAAAAAGTCGTGTGTGGTAACTGGTGTTAAATATACCGTGTAGCCTAAAGCTAACGAGTCATGTTCATGAGGAGGAATTTGATGAAAGGTTTTTGGTACAACAACAAGTTATATTTTCTCTACTTTGAAATAAAAAGAAAAAATGAAAAGAATATGGTTTGGTTGGAGTTTGAAAAAATAAAAGAGTTTTAAAAGAGGTGGAATTAGGATTTTGAAGTTTCGGTGGGAAAACATGAGGGAAGAAAATCAGTTTTGTAAAAAGAGGAGAAGATCTAGGCTCACTAATCTACTAATACCACTGCGTACTTACCTCTTGAAAGATTCGCGCCTCATTGGATCATTGGCAAGAGATTGACTTTTAGATTGCAAAGCGTTCAAGCAATACAAAAGATAATATTGAGAAATTTCACTTTGTTGAATGTTAAACTATCAAGATTTCAAGAATGGAATAAAAACAAGTTTTAAAAGTTGTGTTTAAATAACAAGTAAAACTCAGCTCCCATCCCCATGTACCTTCAAGAACGCGCGCAAGTTGCAAGGCTTGATTTACGATATGCATATGATTCAATTGGATTTCACAAAAATGTAATCACCTAGAGGGGGGTGAATATGTGACTAGCTAATCAAATGGTCAATTAATGCTGAATTAAAATTTATTTAATGCAAACTAAAAACTTCTTAAACTAAACACCACGTATAACACAAGAGTGTAGCCGGATTCCCGTGAAGGGCTCTGGACTAACTCCTCAAGATTCCTCTAGATAAGAGTTGAGGTGCCGCGTTGGCTCTCTTGGTTAAATACAAGTGTTAGCAAACAATCCCCAAACATATAACAATATGAGCACAAATATATATCAAGCATATAAAGATGAAAGCAATATAAGCATGCAAGATATAAACAAGTAAGAGATAGAAAGAGAGCAATCGCAAACACGGGAGATTTGTTTCGAGGTTCGAGCATAATTGCTCTACGTCCCCGCCTTCAACACTATGAAGGATTTTCACTAAAATCGATCCCACTGGATCACTTGGTGCCGCAACACCTACAAGCTCTTTAGACTCTCTAGTCCCTCTCTTGGTCCCGCAAGAACACACCGCAAGCCACTAGTTCGCCGAGGCCGCACCTCTACAAAGAGTTCACACAAGAATTCAAAACACCACGAACCCGCAAGTCCGTCTCCTCAAAACAAAGATGAAGTCTTTGGTGATCACAACACTTTGATCACCTAAAAAAAATCTCACAATAACACTCCTATAGGATGAATATATCAATGGATAGCTCAAGTGTTTGTGAGAAAAACAAGGATTGAAATTGTGGTGGAAAACACAAGAAAATCACTTTTGAAAACTCTTGATAAACTCTCCTTTTGAATGGAAGTATTTGGCTCTAAAACAAGTGGAGAAAACCTCTTAAAAGAGTAAGAAAAACTAGCTCCAAAAATCACTTGAAAACTTGTTGAAAACAGTCCATATAAGCCCCCTTTTATAGGCTAGAAAAACTAGCGTTAGGGCAGTTTTACAGCCCAGATGGCTGTCGGTCGACCGGCCCGGTCGACCGCCAACGGTCAGATTTCTGACCATTGGAGCTTCAGTCGATCGGTCCGGTCAACCGCGGCCAAGCAGAGAGCAGAGCTCTCTGCCGGTCGAC